>APFE031438283.1:178466-297355 GCA_000404065.3 Pinus taeda
CGCTTGGTGGATGGGGAAAGGTTGGCTATGGGCTTCATTTATGAGGCTATGGATCAGGCAAAGGAGCAAATAAAGGTTGTATACAAGGATAGAGTGGCAAAGTATGGGCCCATTTGGGCAATCATTGATGAGAGATGGAACAATCAACTCCATCGCCCTATACATGCAGCTGGGTATTTTTTGAACCCACGGTATCATTATAAAGCTAAGGAGTCAGGAGCTTTGAGGGGGGAGGTCAGAGATGGAATGATTGAATGCATTGAACGCATGATCCCGTTGGAGTCTGATCAGCTGGAGGTACACCGACAGGCCACAACCTTCAGCAATGCAACAGGTACCTTTGGGAAGAACCTAGCAAAGATTGCAAGAGAAGCAGATGAGCCAGGTAAACAAAAATTTCAATTTTCAAATTCTTAATAGTTTTACTTTTTTTTTTAAGTTTGTTAAATCGTTTATAATTTGAAAGTTAAATATAATTTGTATTTTTGTTGAGCTAACTCATTACACTCCAATGTGTTTTGCAGCACAATGGTGGGAGGCCTTTGGTGGCCATGTTCCTAAATTGCAAAGGTTTGCAATTCGTATTTTGAGTCAAACTTGCAGTGCAACTGGGTGTGAGCGAAATTGGTCTGTCTTTGAGAGGATTCACACAAAGAAGAGAAACCGTTTGGATCAAAAACGGTTAAATGATCTAGTTTATGTCCAGTACAACCTTCGGCTCAGACGAAACCATTTGCTGAACAAAAGACCTGATTCAGATCCCATTGTGTTGGAAGACATTGATCCAACGTCAGATTGGGTAGTGGAGAGTTGTCCAACAGAGTTTGATCCTGATGAGGATCTTGGTTTAGATTTAGATTTGGAGACATCAGCTGAAGTTGAACATGTTCAGTTGAATGCAGATCCACCAGCCTCAGTCTCACAGCCAGCAAGGACTCCAGTTGTAGGTGCTTCCTCTGCTCAGCCTGAGCCACGACAGAAGCGCAGCTGCATAGCTACTCTATCTCAGCGTGCATCTACTGCAGTTGCGCAGCCTGCTAGTGGTACCACTTCTACAGTTGCAGTTGTAGATGATGATGATGAGGAGGAGCCATGGGCAGGGGGCTCTGACTCTGATGATGATGATGATCTAGAGATTGATCGACATGATCTTGGCTCCTCTAGCAGTAGCTACTAGCCAGTAGTACTTTTGTTGTAGACTTGTAGTCTTGTAGAGGCCATTTCTAGCCTCCTTGGTTATGTGTTTTTTGTTTTGAGTCTTTGATCATGTATGACAGTTGACTATGTATTGCCATTGGGTACCATTTTGATATAATGGATTGGTTCATGAGCCTACTTTTATCATATGTTGTCTTCCATCTATATTATAATGTTGTGTGTTTGGAAACATGAATGAAAATCTTTAAAATTATGTTTAAAATCTTCAAAATTATGTTTTTTTATCAAAAAACTAAATATTTAATGTATTTTTTACAACGACCAAGTCATTGAAAACGAGTCGGCCGATTCATTACTGAGTCGGAGTCGGAGTCAAAGTCATTGCTCAGCCGAGTCGGAGTCGGAGTCGGAGTCTTAAAACATTGGGTCTACCTACGATTACAACCATACCGACAGTGATCGCTGAAGCAGAAGGGGGCTGAGAGGCTCAAGCCCCGCTTTTATGGGCCATACAAGGTGATACGCAGGATTGGACAGGTTGCATATGAGTTGGCGCTGCCCCAAGGCAACAAGATTCATAACATTTTTCATGTATCATGCCAGAAGAAGGCATTGGGGCAGTGGGTGACCGTGACGGATGAGCTACCACCCATGGATGATGAGGGGCATTTGGTATTGCAGTCGAAGGCTATCATTGACTCTAGGGAGAGACGGTTGCAGAGCAGGACGGTCCGGGAATTCTTGGTGAGGTGGAAGAATTTGCTGGATGAGGATGCCACTTGAGAGAGTGAGGAGATCTTACAACATCCATCACTTTAGTTGCTTGATGACAAGCAACATTTTTCAAGGGGAGACTATAATAATCCCAATTAGCTATGGCTAATTGGAATATTCGATTTTGTTCGATTTTTGCCTTCTATAGTTATTTGTAAATAAAAAGTGAGGAAGAGGGAACATAACTCACTTTAGAATAAAAAGTCACTTCCTAGGTAGCACAACGTTGTGACTTAAGGGAGAACCAAGAAGGCCAAAGGGGGGACACAGAAATGGGGCCCACGCAGACACATGGAAGGACTACGCAGGAGGGAAGGAACACATGGCAAAAAGGAGATCACGTAGGAGAAAGTGAGCCTAGGGATTGTGAGAGGCAGAGGCTATAAAATGGAGAGGAACCCCCTCATTTGGCATCATTCTGGTTATGAGCATTTGTGATAGTCATTTTGACTTAGAGCACGTTGGTTGTTTAGCTAGTCTGCAGCACTGTTTAGTGCATTGAGTGTCTCCGTTCGGAGATCTCACCCTTAGCCCTGAGGGACTTTGAGTGCCTGTTCGAGCAAGGTATTTCCATTGGCATTCCAGCAGTAGACTCATTAGTGTTTTAGCAGCAGTTTCATCAGTATTTCAGCAGCAGTTTCATCAACATCTTTGAGGAACTGCGCAGAACCCCAAGGGGTGATTTTCGGGGGTCAGCCATTTCAGAAAAGTTTTTTGGGTTTTCTGGGTTTTTTTAGTAGAGTTCGATTCCAGAGTTTCAGCCTTTTCTGAGGGGAGGAGCAGCCCCAAATCCTCATTCGATTTCCAGTAGCAGCAGTAGCACCGCAATTTCCTAGCAGCTGGGACGCAGATCAGTGTGAGACCATTCCAGGAAAGCTTTCTGGGTTTTCCTGGGTTTCTTGAGTAGAGCCCGAATCCAGGGTTCCAACGTTTTTCGAGGAGGGGAGCAGCCCCAAATCATCATTTGTTTTCTAGCAGCAGCAACAACATCCACACAGAGAGGCCATTCTTGTCATTCTGAGAGTATTTCTTCACTTGCCTTGTGCAGGTCAAGGTGCCATCTATCTAATCACCTCTTGTACTCATTTATTGTTCAGTATAATAAAATGGCTTAGCATTTCTCGCTTCATTTCTTATATATCTGCTTATATTTCCGGTTTACATTATTATATGTTGTTCACTGTTATTTTATCACTTCTGGGTTACTATATCATTTGCACATATTTTGTTGGAGTTTTTGTGGGGGTTTGAGGAATATTCTGGGTTAGGAATATTATAGCATCTGTAATATTTGTCAAGAAGAAAGATGGTTCTTTGCGGCTATGAATAGACTATCGAGACTTAAATCGAACTATAGTAGAGAATCGGTATCCAATGCCTCGAATTGATGACATCTTCAACCAAATGAAAGGAGTTTCTGTCTTTTCAAAAATCGATTTATGATTAAGTTATTATTAACTAAGAATTAAGGAAAGCAATATCTCCAAGACTGCATTCCAAACACGCTTTAGGCATTATGAGTTCATAGTGATACCATTTAGGTTGACTATTGTCACCCAACAGGTCTCCTACAACCTCATGACATTCCTATGACCAAATGGGAGGTGATTTCTAGGGATTTTATTGTTGAACTACCTTTTACCCCAAAAAGGCATAATGCAATTTTGGTGGTGGTGGATAAATTAACAAAAAGTGCCCATTTTATTCTCATAAGAGATGCTTACGAAGTTGTTGATGTAGCTCGGGTATTTATAAATGAAATTATCAAATTTCATGGAGTACCTAAAGAGATCATATCAAATTGAGATTCACGATTTATTTTAAGATTTTAGACTAGTATGCAATCAACTTTAGGAACTCAATTAAATTTAAGTACAACTTATCATCGTAAGACTAATAGACAAATAGAAAGGGTGAACCAAGTACTATAAGATATGCTAAGAATGTACGTTATGGAACAACAAACACACTAGGAAAAGTACTTGCCCTTAGTTGAATTTGTATACAATAACAGTTACCACAGTTCAATCAAAATGCCTCTATTTGAAGCATTGTACGACCGACCTTCCAGAACACCATTAAGTTGGGACAGGTTAGAGGACCGAGTAATAGTAGGGCCATAATTAATTCAAGAGATAGAAGAACAGGTAAAACAAATTAAACAAAGATTAAAGGAGACACAAGATAGACAAAAAAGCTATGCTGATGCTCACAAGATAGATAGGAATTATGAAGTAGGGGATCAAGTTTTTATTTGCATTAAACCAAACAAAAGCACCATCGAATTTGGAAAAGGAACAAAGTTGTCGCCCTGGTTTATTGGACCATTCAAAGTGCTGGAAATGTTGGACATGTTGTCTATCGTTTTGCACAACCACCTCACTTGCATAAAGTTCATAATGTATTTCATGTATCTGTATTAAGACATTACATAGTTAACAAATCTCATAACTTTCAATCGAAGGAACTGCAAGTATTGGATGAGGGAACCATTTCGGTCGAACCATTACGTATACTAGAAAGTAGGGTTCGACAACTCAAGAACCGTCTAGTAGACCATGTTAAGGTCCAGTGGGACAAGTATAGCCCTAGATCTTGCTCCCAATCAACACTCTGGGCGGGAGCGACTCGGGAGCGTTTAGCCTTTTTTCAACAAAAAAAATGCAATAATGTTCCAAATGCAATTTTTTTTCAAAGAAACAAATAAGTTTTGAGTGGGGCAACTTAATGATAAATACTATGGCCCTACTATTGATATGCAATTCATGGTAATGTTAAATTCTTAAAGTATAAGTGACATTCTCCTTAATCTTCATTTTCATCCTTTTACTTAAATTTTTAACATAACCATGAAATGGCTCAGAATGTTTGAGAGTGGTTCCAACCTCATTGGATTTCATATGGAGAAAGTAGAATTTTAGATTTCATTCAAAATCCAGCAGACTTATCAGTTTTTCAAGATTTCAAGGTTGGGGGTTTGCAATGTTTCCATTGAATTCTGTCATGTATTAAGGTATGGAACTCGTTTTTAATCAAGAGCACCAATCCCTCTATGTACCTTGATGTTAGTGACATTGGTTGTCAAACTCCTCTATCACGACCCTCTTAAAAATGTATGCATCACTCAAACAAAATCTTGACTTGACATGCTATGCTTTTTCTATCTTATGTTAATGCTTAGATGGTGATATTAATGACAAAGATCCCTATACCGATACAGAGGTAATGAGAAAGATACCTCTGGATATTAATGCTTAGAGGGTGATATTAATGACAAAGATCATGATTTTCCAACAAGACTAAAAAATTAGATATTTCTCGTGATGGAAAGAGGCCCAAGCATAAGAAATAGATAATAGATTTACTTGTCTTTTCTAGTTTCTAGTAGTTTTTATAACTATTGGCTCTTTCATATTTATTATGATATTTTTTTAAATAATATATGACAATTTAAGTTTGAAGTTGGCAGTTATAACACATTAGTAATGAATTATGAATATGATGCTTCATGAAAGTTGAAAGTTGTTTCATTTCATTTCATAATATTTCATTTCATGTTAGATATTATTTGTTGTAATGGTTACACTTAACTTACAAGTACGACTTTGGTGATCAATGATGATAAATGTTATATATTGAATTTTGAAAGTTTGAAACTTTAAGATTGATGAATCGTGAGACTCGATATGTTGTATGTTACTATGTTACTAACTTGTGGACGTGGTTGATGAAGATTATAACTTCTGTTCAATCTATGTTTTTTATGTTTTTTATATCTAATTCATCATCTAATTCTACATGTTTTGTGACATATATATAATAATATATATATTATATATATATATATATTTATAATGCTCCAGGATTCGCTTCCAAACTAGGGCTTTTGAAAATGTCGCTTCTGCACCCGTTTATGCATATCGATATGATTGATGAAATAGAAATAAAAGAATGGTTACATTTTAATATGAAAGCTAATAACATGAGTAAGATATGGCCAAGTATGTTATACTATAGATAACATGTATGTATTATACATAAACTGTTTATTTTGAATATATTGATGCATATTTTATAATGTATGGACAAGTGTTTATGTTGCAGATAACATCGTTACCAAGATGACCATCTGATGACAAAAACTTCAGAACAATTAAGGCTCAAAGAGATTCCATGATAGGGTGTTGACCCTGGTTCCACTAGGAGGGGTGGAGGTATTACCCATCGTTTATTCTCCAAAACTTGGAGTCATGGGAGGATTGTACGAGCCATGCTCCTCTAGACGTGTGATAATAACAGCCAAATGCCTACTGGAAAATTAGGTTGATGTAATTGATGTTATCACCATTGAGGTTAAAAATGGATAGATCAGTATAATTGACGTCATGGAATATTCTAGTAGAAGACGAGTAGGATGGGAGCGGAAGAGATTAGGAAGGATAGGATGATTCTAAAATAGTTTGGGAGTCTTGTTGGGGTCAGACTTAACTATTGAAATTATAAACCTATCAACGTTCAAATCACAAATTTTAAAATGTCCTCACATTAAATAAGTATGTAATCACGGAACATAATTTTTATATAACTGCACTAATTACTAAAATAATAATACACTATAATTACTAGTATACTATATAAACTTTAACTTCAGGACGAAGTTTTCTGAAGGAGGGGTGTATGTAATGACCCATCTACCAGTACAAACAAAATGTGAATTATTAGCTGCACTAATTACTAAAATAATAATACACTATAATTACTAGTATACTATATAAACTTTAGTTTCAGGACGAAGTTTTCTGAAGGAGGGGTGTATGTAATGACCCATCTACCAGTACAAACAAAATGTGAATTATTAGCATGCATACAATGCATGCATATGATAGCTACATATGCATATGTTACCTACACGACATTAGTAGTATTAAATTATGAAGAAATTCCAAACATAGGATAAAAGATGTAATTGTTGAAGATATTAAATAGATATCTAACTTGCAAAAATATATTGGAATCTGTATTTTAGTATTTGTCGTCATTCATAATATGTAACCATAGAACATTATCCAAAAGTTCTAAATTAAATTATTAAAGTTTAAAGGGAGATATATTATTATAAAAGTAGTAACTCTTAACTAAAGGTTAAACATTAAAAGAGGTATAATATAATAAAATATTAAATACAGCTTATTAACAAAAGGACTATGTTATATGGTTTGGTATCACCTACAACCTTATAAAGTGATGAGTGTCAATATAAAGTGTGACTACCTCTTTAATTCACTATGAGGAGCCACGTATTAGACAAGGGGCACACAACTAAGGCAATGAAGGATGAATGAGCGGTGGTCCTAAGAAATAAAAGAAGAAGGGAGTAGGACTGAAAAGGGGGGAAAATCTTTTGCTGTTGGGGGAGCACAGTTGAGAGGAGGAAAAATTGTAACAAGAGATTACAGACAGTAAGGACTGAGCCTTGTTTGTTTTTGAAGTTTTTGGACACGAGGGAACAAATTGCATCAATTCAGAAGCATTATGGATTGAGTACCTAGGTTATATCCATTTTCGCTGGAAGGTTTTGGTCTTTTGGTAGCGAGAGCGACAGTAGGAGCAAATTCTGAAGTATTTTCAATTATAGCAAAGAGCAAATTTTGAAGTATCTTCAACTACAACAAACCAGGTAGGTACTCAACAACAAATTAAGGAATTATGATGTTATGAATCCTGGTTAGTTAAACCTTAAAGCAACGTTCATATTTTGTTTAGTATAGATATTTGATTATATAATTTGGAGTCCTACATTCTTTATCTAATTAAATAATTTGGAACCCTACAATTTGTGTGTATCTTTCTCTATTGTTCAGTTTCTTGTTTCAGCATATTATTTAAATTGGTGTAGGTTGTAGTGTATGTATTTCGATGTTTTCCGTAGGAAACTGCAAATAACTTGTTCATGTAAATCTAAGAAGTAGAAGAAATATCATCAATGCTGTAGTAGAAATTCTTGGGCTTAAGGAATTTTCACATGGTATCATAGCAATGTAGGTGAGCAAGAAGAACAGTGCCAGAGAACCCAATGCTGAGTAGAAGAGGAGGTTAAAAAAGTTGCAGGAGGTAGCAGTTTGAATTCCCAGAGGGGTTTGCCAATCCTAGCCGAAGCACTGAATTTCGAGGTAGTCTCTCTATGAGTGAGTCGACAAAGACAAGGGCTTCTAGATCGAAATCTTTTCATGGCAGAGGGAGTAGCATTGAGCCTCAGCGTGAGGAAGAGCTGGTGGGACGCAATTTTTCTACAGCGGAGAAAGATGTCAGAAGAGAGGAGAAGCACAGTGAGGGAATTCTTCCTCTGTAGACTTCCCACCAAGAAGTCCATTTTCTTATTAGCTGAGCAGCAGTAGTAAGAACCAAAGAGGAGCAGATCGATAGTTTTTCGTGGCAGAGATGACAACTAGTGGTTTGAGGGATCAGGACAGATTGGATGAAGCATCCAACTATGTCATCTGGAAGGCAAGGATGTCATTCCTTCTAGATGAGCACTCCCTCAAGACATATGTCGATAGCATGGTGCTTGAGCATGCAGATCCAGATCCGCTAAAGAAGTAAAGTCCGACATGGCAAAGGCAAAGAGAATGATCCTCGATGGAGTGAAGGATTATGTGGTCTGTCACATTGCTAGCAGAGGGACTGCTAAGGAGATGTGGGATGCGTTTTGTATGCTATATCAAGGATTTTCCGAGCAGCTTTAGATGTACTTAGAGCAAAAATTGAGATATGCACAGATGCAGAAGGGGGAGCGCATAGATCCATTCTTCACAAAGCTTCAAGAGACCCGGGACAAGTTGGCAGCTGTGGGGTCTACACCTCAAGGTTTCGAGATGGTGAGACTGGCCCTAAACTTAGTCTCAGAAGAGTGGCAAGTCTTTGTCCAAAGCATCCTGGGCAGGGCAGCTTTGCCAGACTAGGATAGTATGTGGGCAACACTCAAGCAAGAAGAACTAAGGAGAGATCTAGTCAAGTGCAAGCTTGATGGATGTAGCAACAATGGGTCGAAGCCCAAGGAGGAGGATGAGAATGCAACCCTTGCATCGTAGGGGCAGTAGGAGCAGTGGAGGCAGAAGAAGGACGTCTCGAAGATCAAATTCTTCAGGTGTGGTGAAATGGGTCACTACGCAACACAGTGTCCTCTCAAGAAGAAGGAAAAAAATGAGAAGCACGATCCGAAGGCTGCACTCGCGAAGATCAAGGAGGAGGAGTTTGCCATGACAGCCGAGATACCTCCAACAAGGAGGTGGACTAATTTGGAGCTGTAGCTCGAAAGAGCTACAGATGGGCAGGATCCTTGAGGAGCCCACCTCTCGAATCAATTCCTCGCTACAGGAGCCCAGATCAGAAGTAGCAGGATGGACCAGTGTGAGTTGGTGCAGAGGAGTGTTCGAGCGACATATGCAATGTCTAGAACGAGTTTGAGCAGCGTAGTGCGGAGTCGCAGCAGTGCAAGGAGACAAAGTGCAATAACAGCAACAACGCAACGGCTTCAGAGGAATAGCGTGGTACTAGCAACAGTCAGATCTTCAACATTGAGATGCATCATGATAAACACTTGTTCAGTAATTTGGGATCATAATTTATAAATTATAGTAACATATGATTAAAAAAAAAAACTCAATGAAAATAATTTAGCACACTAGAATTTAGATATTCTAATAAATTTCAGTGATTTAAACTAACTAAACCCTTAATGGTTTAAGATTCAACATATGTTAGTTCATTTATTAAAAATTAAAATCAAGAATCCTTAATAATTATAACATCCTATTTAACATAAAATTTTCTCAATTCTAATTTTATTTCATTACTAATCATGTATTAAAAATAAAACTAAAATCATAAATTCATGAATTATAATATTATAAACAACATATAGAAAAAAGACGAAAGAGTTGGAATAATTCAAATTAAAAACAAATCAAACTTAGTCAACACTAGAGTTTAGATATTCAATTAAATAAGTTAGTAAATCCTTAATCAAATTAAAAAAATAAATACATACATAAATAACTAAATATATATATATATTAACAAACTAATCAGATATGAGCCCACTAAATTTCTTATAGTATTCATACCTCATATTTATACTCTGAAATACAATCCTTGGATACATCACTAATATCTTAAAATCTATTGTCGCATCCCCTGATGGACTCACTTAGTAGTCCGAAACATTGGGTTCACAAAACTCTATAACAGGTCATTCCTCCTCTAAAAAAATTTGGGATGTTTCTCCATTGCTGATGCAGTGGCAACAATAGTGTGCAGTGCAAGGGCAGTTGGCAGTGTTAGTGCTAGCAACAACACGGATGCAAAAATCTAGAGGGAGTTGCAGTACGGATGCAGTGTTGACAGTGGCAGGGCCAACAACAGTATATATGCAACATTTGCGCAGTAATTGGTGGACAACATGTCAGACATCAACAGCGTAGAGGAGGATGTTATGAAGTTAGGGTGATGCTTCAGTGAGAGGCATTGCTAGAGCACATGCCTCGCTAAGAGGGAGTGTTGATTTCTGGTAGCATTGGGTGTGCTCTAAGTCTCAAATTTTGCAGGGAGGCTTGGGAACATGTATTCCAAAGAACCCAGAAAGCGTTTTAAGGCATTCCACCTAGAGACAATTTTATTAAAATAATTAATTATTTTTAATGGGTCCCTAAGTTTTAACTTAGGAAATTAAAATAATTAATGGGTATTAATCTAACTGTAGGTGTCACTTCTAGAAGAAGAGGGGGATTACGCATAAATGATCTTAGCCATTGATTAGCTTCTAATCCGGGCCGTTGAATGTCAAAGAGGAGATTATTTAAGGAAGCTTGAAGGTCATTTGGAAGACACAGAGGGTTTAGAAGATCGAATTTCTGAAGCAGAGCAACTGCTGGAAGAGAAATTCAAAGTGAGTTTTTGTAAAGAGGGGCAGAGGGAGTTTTGGCTGGAGAATCTTCTTCGAAGCCAAGAATACTCAGTAGAGAGGCAGAGAGAAACACATAGGAGGTAGTGCAGACAACAGAGAGGGTGACGCAGAGCTAGGAAGGGCTCATGCATGCCCCATGTAGAGTAGCGTAGAAGTCCGAGTTTGCTGAGGAGGCTAACGTTTCTGAGTTGGGAGGGCTGGAAAAGGCTTCTGAGGGAAAATCAATTCTCATTTGAGAAGATGCAGGGCCTTAGAGGTTGACGCAGGGCTCACGCAGGAGTAACACAGAAGTAGTCAGGGAACTCATGGTTCACCTGTTGGATCAACCGGGACTTGCAGTGTAGAGTGAAGTAATCTCATCAGTTTCTTTTGCTAAGTGATTTTTCTGTGACTGGATTGCTAAGAGGGCATCAAATAGTTGTATTCATAAATACTTCAGCTTAATAATTAAAACCCTCAGATCTGCTGCACCAGTTTTCCCATATTAGGTTTTTCCAAGGATGTTTGTCCAAAAACAACTGTGTCATTTGTGTATATCTTTCTCTACTGTTTAGTTTCTTGTTTCGACATATTATTTAAATTGGTAAGCTACAGTGTATGTATTTTGATGTTTGTCGTAGGAAACTACAAATTACTTGTTCATGTAAATCTAACAAGTAGAAGAAATATCATTAGTGCTGCAGTAGAAATTCCTGGGTTTAAGGAATTTTCATAGTCGTTAAATGATATTGAGAGCTATGTGCCTCGCATGGGACGCTGATAATGAAACTTTGTCTAGTGGATTTGCTTTGCAATGACTTTTTGCAAAAATCAATGTTTTTAGCAATTTTTTGTGTTAAAATTGTTGAGCGTTCAGGGTTCTATGCTAAATAAACCAATGATGGGTAACCGTCAAATCAATAGTTATTTCAACCCTTGTTTAAATCCATGCTTTAAAATAAACAATTATGTGGTGTCCATTGTATAAGGCATGCTTCCTTTATGTTTTACAATTCCCATGGAAGTTGATAAAATTCTGGTGGTTATTTCCAATGTTGATAATATCGCCGAAATATCGGCGATATTCGGAAATATGGCGATATTTTTGGCGAGCCGAAATATCGCCGACAAAATATCGCGATATTTTCGGCTCCCAAAAATATCGCGATATTCCGAAATATTGCACGACGATCGAAAATATCGCCCAGTGACAGTCAAAAATTTCCACGCGGCCTATAAAAATCCGATTTTGGTTTTTTTCATATCATTTTCATTTTTTATTGGTGGAGAAGGAAGGGGAGAGCTATGTGGTTGCTGCCAAGGAGGGTTTGAGCGTTCCATAGCTATTATCGCCACCAACAACGAAGATTTCATTGATCTAAGCTTCAAGAACAATGAGACAATTTCATTTCTTCCATTAACAGGTATGTCCAAAGAAACCCCTATTTTAATGAATTTTTTGTTAGTTTTAGGATTTTTCTTGCTTGCCTATTTGCCTATAATCATTTTGCTTGATTTTGTTTTCCATTTGAAAAGATTTTCATGCCCATGACCAAATGCAAGGGTTTTAAGTTTGCCTCCTTATCCCTCTCTCTTCCTCACTGTTTCACTTGCAGCTTTGAGAAACATTGTTTACAGTGGTATAATACATCTAAACAGTGGCCATAAAACTAATTAACAGTCACCATAATATATTGAGAATTCATTTGCATTCATTTGTTAGTCACTGTTTAGCATTTTTCTCATAAATTTTTAGGATTGACATGCTAGTTTCAGTGTTTAATATGAATGATTTGGATCTCTGGTAATAAGTTAACAATGGTAAAATTTGGCTTCTAAAGTCTCTATAAATTAATGAAGAAATAAATCTAATTCATAAGGAACCTTGTCTGAAAGACTGGTGTCATACAAGTGAATTTTGGGAAGACTGTTTGTTGAAAACTGAGGTCTGATAATGCACCTACAGCAGTGGTATAATTATGTAACAGTGATATAATAAGTAATATACAGTCACCTCATTTCCTTGGCATATCATTTGCATTGTTAGGCTCTTTCATTGCTTGGCATCTTTGGTTAAAGTGGCAATTATTGCATGATACAAGCTTACTGCCCTCTTAAGTCTGCTCTCTTTTTCATGCCCATTGCAAAATCGCAAATTTGCAAATAATGTAGAAAAATTAAAACTGTTTTGTAAAATGATGTGGTTATTTGTAATTTTGTATTACTTATTAAATTACTAATTCCAATTTTTTCTTGGTGCCCTAGGTTCGAGTTAGTCCACTACAAAATACAAATATGCCAAAAGCCTTGGACCCATTTTGGGAGTATGGGAGCCCTGATGGTGGGACAAATTGTGCATATCTTACATGCAAATTGTGTGGGACTAGGATGACAGGTGGGATTACATGACTGAAATACCATCTTGCTAGACTCAGTGGACATGACGTTGGGGTTTGTACAATTTCTAGTCTGGAGCTTATACAAAAAGCTCTTGAGGCAATTGATGAAAAGGACAAAAAGAAGGAAGAGGCAGAAAGAAACAACGTTGAACGTGCAGGTAGATCTTTCGGGATATCTTCTCCTGATTTTGATGTTGAGGGTAGTGGCCCTAGTGGGAGGGGCTCCACAGCTGTCACACCATCACATGCTACTGCTAGTGTGACTGCGAGGTCATCATTTTTTGTTCCACGAACAGGACCTGGACCACAACCTGGCATAAAATCGCTTGTTAAAAAGGAAAATCCAGAAGCAGATAGAGTCATGGGGAGGTGCATTTTCTAGAGCGACTTACCTCTCAGCATCACCAAAACCAATCCATTTGGGCAGCCAATGTGTGATGCTATTGCTATTGTGGGCCCAGGGTACAAAAGTGCCACATATGAGGAGTTGCAGGGGCCAATTCTTCAAGCAGAAAAGAAGGACATCAACTCTAGATTGGCGGAGTTGAAAAAGACATGGGAAGTTACTGGATGCACAGTGATGTCTGATGGTTGGACAAATAGGAAGGGTAGGACCCTTTTAAATTTCTTGGTACATTGTCCTAAAGGTACCATGTTTATTAAATCGTTGGATGCATCAGAACATATCAAAAATGAAGCAACAATATGTGATTTGTTAGATGGGTTCATTCGAGAGATTGGTGTGCAGAATGTGGTGCAAGTCATAACAAACAATGCAACTAATTATGTGTCTGCCGGCAAAATGCTTATGGAGAGGCATCTCACATTGTTTTGGACTCCGTGTGCAGCACATTGTCTCAATTTGTTGCTTGAGGATATGGGGAAACTCTCCTTCATCAAGGAGGCAGTTGATATGGTTAGGAGCATCCCCAAGTTTATTTATAACCATGCTTTTGTTCTTAGCCTCATGAGGAGGTTCACTAGAAACAAGGAGTTGTGGCGTCCTGCCATCACACGTTTTGCCACAAATTTTATTACTCTTCAGTCTTTGCTTCGATATCAGTTCGAGTTGAAGCAAATGTTTGTGTCTGATGATTGGCGTAATTGTAGATACAACAGAAGACATGACAGGAAAGCCATTGCAAAATGGTGTACTCTGAGACATTTTGGCATGGAGTGGAAGAAGCATGTGCAGTTAGTAAACCTATAGTAAAGGTTCTTAGAATGGTGGATGGAGAGAAGCTTGCAATGGCTTATTTGTATGAGGGCATGGATAGGGCCAAGGAGGCCATTCGTTCCTATTATGCAGACAAGGGTTCTGTTGGCCTTGATAGGCAGATGATGTTATGGGATGTGATCGATAGTCGGTGGACAGGGATGCTTCATCGACCCATTCATGCAGCAGCACGCTTCCTCAACCCCGCATTTTGATACAAATGCAACTTTGATTTTGATAGCGAGGTGATGGAAGGGCTCCATTCCTGTATTCAGAGGATGGTACTTGATCCTGAGCTTCGTAGCAAAATCAATCGCGAGGTACAGTCTTATTGGGATTGTGTTGGCCTATTTGGCTTTGATGATGCTATTAGAGAAAGGACCCTCTTCATGCCACGTAAGTGACAAGTCATCACTCATTAGAAATTAGAATTTTCAATTTAGAATTTCCTTATAAATTTATAATTCTATTTTTTTTAAATTCAATTATGTAACTTTTATTTGAAAGTTTAATTATGTTTTAAGTTTTTGAATTTTTTATTTCATTATTTTGTTGTAGATATTTGGTGGCGAAGCTATGGTGCAAGGGCACCAAATTTGCAAAAATTGGCCATACGAATCTTGAATCAAACATGTATCTCTTCAGGGTGTGAGCGCAATTGGAGTGTATTTGAGAAAATACACACCAAAAAGCGCAACAAGTAAAACTTTGAGCTCAAGCCTTCAGTTGAGAAATTACACTTAATGTAATTTTTAGTTTTGAATTTATGACCTTCAAGTGTCAAGAGTCAAGAGTCAAGACTCATTACTTTTTTTGACACTCTTATAGGTTGGAGTTCACACACCTCAACGATTTGGTGTATGTGCATTACAACATCCGACTTCAAGTCAGGCAAATAGAATCACCAATGGATCCAGATGCCATTTCCTTAGACAATATTGATGTATTGTCTCCGTGGAGGGTGGAGTTTGAGAAGCCCATCTTGGAGGAATCACCTTCATGGTTAGAGCTAGTGGTGGATGATCCATTAGAGCAGAGGCAGCAAGAGGAGGACTCGGAGTCGGAGGAGCAGCAACACTCAGAGGAGGAGCAGGAGGAGGAGGAGGAGGACATTGCGAGAGCATCAGCATCAACACCATCTGCTATAGATATAGGAGAGCATAGCCCCATACCTAGCACTCAATATTTGACATTAGGTGCAGAGGCAGGGTCAAGGCCTTCTACTACTAGGGGCAGGCTTGGAAAACAACCCATCAAGTTTTCCCAAAAGCGGGAGAGGGCAGTGATTTCAGATAGATAGTTGCTAGTTTTATTTGTTATGCTACATATAACTCATGATGATGAGATACTTTTATATATGTGATGTTATTTTGTATTGGTTCTCCACATTTGAGTCCTTGAATGGACAATTATCAGGGATCAACAGGATTTGGTACCGCCTTTGATGTATCATTTCTATTTGACATCATATATATCAGCGTTTTCTTCATATTTATGTGCCAATGTGTTTATTTCATGTTGTTATTGCTTTATATGTTTAAAAATCTACAAAAAAAAAAAGGAATATATTATGCATTTTTTATGCTTGCCGATATTGCCGATAAGATATTTTCTAGACCCTCGCCGATATTTTCCCGATACCGATATTATCAACACTGGTTATTTCACTAACAAGTGTCACCACGCCAATCTCCTTTTTAACAAGGTACACTGGTTTTTGCACTAGATTATGTTAGCTACCAAGCTTGGAGGAAATTTCATGAATTTCGATTGCTACAACCATCATGTTTTATTGGATACTCTTCTATTGGGGTTGGTATTAAGCTATCAGGCCCTAGGGCACCAAGGCATGCCCACATCACATCTGTGTGCCAAACGCACATGTTGGGCACCTTGTTGAGGCAAAATACTGAGAGGTGTGGTTCCCTTGGGCAAGGATGCACCCAACTGAGTGTTGAAAAATTGTACATTGAGGTTTCCACTTGGGCACGTGAAAGCACACAACATATTAGCTTGGTGGCATGGGTGCCACAAGGACATGTCATGACCAGACAACATGCCCAAATGCACAACGAGGATGAGTCGTCCTGAAAGATGGAGAATCAAACGAGTGGATGGAATGGATTGAGAGACTGAAGTTGCACGTCGACCCAAACTCGTGAGAGGTAGCACACGGGCAGAACATGTGTGAGCCGACACAAGTGTGGTTTAAACACACGATACAATAAGCAGACCAACTGCATAGAAAAAGAGTCATGGGTAGTGCACTGTCGTTGGTCACACACACACACACACACACACACACATGTGTGTGTGTGTGTGACAAGGAGCAAACAAAAAGAGGAAGCATGGAACGAAGTGGTGGAACAAAAGAGAGAAGTGGAGAGTAAACATAACTGAACTGGAAGATGCGAAGGAGAGGTTGGGAGTGTCTGCGGTAGGGAAGAACCCTGAGTGAGCCAGGGATGAGCCAATTGAAGAGTGTTCCGGACAAATGGAGACAACCCAATAGGGTGGACGAACGAGAGGGTGGATTTTGGCAAGAGTAATTTTTGTTTTGGTTTCGTTTATTGTAAGAGTAGACCAAGCCTTTGTCTCTAGTTCTTATTGTAAAAGATTTGAAGGCTAGTGGGCCATTTACATAGATTTGAGTACATGCGTATGGCATATTTTTCGGATGTTATTGTTGCAAGTTTAATTATGCTATGTGGTGAATGTGATAATGTACTACTTATTCTATATTGGTGATTCCACGACATAATAATATAGGCTACGATAAGAGTAACATATTGTGAGGTGTAGTCTAGGTGGAATAACACTGTGCTACACTAGGTAGTTGTAAAACATGCCAGTGCCACACGCTTGAGAGGTCAGGATGCACCTAGCACACATTGTAACTGTGCAGAGACCCTAGGGTTGTGACAAGTGGTATCAAACCAGTTCAACAATGTAGCCAAGATGGAGATATGCAAGCAAAGAGGTATGTTTGTGTTTTAGGGTTCTTGTTCACATGGAGATTCTCTTATGAGGATAGATGTCTTGGGGAAGGAACATGACAACCAAAGGCACAAGTTGTGCTTTATGAACATGGAGACCATCAAAAGGGCAGTACTAGGACTTGTTGACACAGGTGCCTCGCGCAACTTCATGAAGGCAAGTTTGGCAGAGTAGCTTGGGATGAAACTTGTAAGTAGCCGCAAGGAGGACTGCAATGGCAAAAGTAAACTCCATGACTAGAACAATGACAAGATTGGAAACAAATGTGTCAGTTCAAATTTATGGATGGAAGGGACTGTTGGATTTTACAGTGATGCTTGTGGATGATATTGAGGGTGATATTAGAACAAGAATTTTCGAGGAGGAAATCAGGTAGTTTTGATACCATGGATGGATCAACTCATTATCTTGGGTGTTAGCAAGATGTGGGTTGTTCTCACAATTATAGGAAAACAAAAGAGAGGTGTGCAAATTGTTTCTGCACTAAGCATGAAGAGAGCAACATTGAAGCTCAATGTTTAGTTATATGCAACAATGTGTGGAATTTTAATATTATTGCAGTTACTGGTTATTATTCACCTATCAAATTTGATTATTTGTCTTCTGAAATTTATATGTGGAGAACACTTTTTAAAATGTTGAGAAATCTAAGGCAATGAGGTTAGTTCCCTTTATTGGATTGATTTCTCTTACTTTTGATAGATGTTTATGATTTCTTAAATAAATTCTTCTTCTTCTTATAGTTATTGTTTCTTTGTTCATCAAATAGCTACCAAGAACATAAAACAAAGAGACACCAGATGTAGGCACTCAGCCATGGAAAAACACTTAAGAAGGGGAAAAACCCAATCAAACTCTTCCTTAGTAGATCCATATCAAAGTAAGACAACCAATACCTTTGACACACACTTTTCTCCTCCATCCATCAAGCCAATTGAATAGGGAAACAATCCTCTTTCAATTCAACCTTTGTTCTACAATAGCAACTTCATTCTGCAACAATGACAATGTCTTGTAATGGTATCTTTGTCCTGCAATACAAACCTTCAAATAGCTATAGAAATATTCATCCTGCAATAGAGTCTTCTTTGTCCTTCACACTTCATCCTCCTTTTTCAAACTGCAGATCCAATTGCATGCCCAAATTGGTCGAGTTCACTAGGGTATATATAGTTGTTTCTGCCTGTAAATGAGTCACGATGAATAATAAGAGGAGTCGACTTGTAGAAGGTGAAGTTTGAGGCCGCCTTGATGGATGGAGGATTTGACGCGACAAAATAAATTTCTTTCTTCGAAATCTTGAACCCAAAAAGGGTTTCTTACATAATAAATTTGACTTTGATTTCAGCAAATATCCTAGAGCACTCAATGGGTTCTTTGACCTATTGACCATTGACCCAAGCATGAAACCCATGTTTTAATAAGTGAATGAAAATTTCCTTTTTTATAAATAATTTTTCTTTCTTTTGATAAATACATGATTCAAATACAATTATGAAGACCGACACTAGTTACATTCTTCAACATATCCTCTTAACCAGGGAGGTATTCATAATTACATATATATACAGGGGTAAATGGAAGATCTCAAAATGATATGCTTTATGAAGAGTCATGGCACACTCAGTGTTGCAGACTAGATACCTGACCAGGGTATTCTATCTGTGTGTGACTGAGGAGACTCAAGCTTTAGCCACTCTAGGTACCATCAGCGTTTTAAACTCTACCACCAACCTAGGGATTTAGGTGTGTATCCAAGGTTGGAGCTCCATGACCAACGCCACCCTCCCTCTTCGAGAACTAGACATCAACACATAGGTCGACTAGATGTCCTCCCAAGCATCTTAACATAAGATGCTTCATCTCTCCCTATCAACTAAATCAGATATATCAATTTGTCCAAGCATGCTTCCAAAGTGTTCAACCTTTTTATGGAGAGATTTACCTGTACAAACACAAACCCTAATCGGTAATAAACTTTCAAATATAAGTAAACACAGACCTTCGAGGTCCTCAATCATTCCAATGCTACTTTCATCATCAAGTTATCCATAATTTGTCGAAAGCTTTCTTCTTCCTTCATTTCTTTAGCAACACCAAATACATCCTCAAATCTTCTAACTTCATGAAACATTAACATTCATCTGCACTACTTTTGCTTACTTCAAGGTATTCACTGTCATAATATGCCCTCCCTCTCAACTAGGGAGATATACCCTTTCTTCTATCTAGGCTCCCTCTCAACTTAGGGAGATCAACCACTTCCTTCTTCTATAACATCGAAGAACCTTTCACGACTTCATTCCTTCTTACGACATCAAGGCCATCTTGATCATCATCATTCATATAACTTCCTTCATCATGCTTATTATTATCATACAAACATCTTCATTATCTTGAAGATTATGTACCTGCAAAACTTTAATAGCAAGTACAACCAAACATACAAAAGCATGAAGTTAACCATATCAAAATCATGTTACTATAATGGAAGAATTTAGACATCAAACACCTAAACCTAGTCAAGTTATAATCAACAAGAAACATATCTTTTTACATACTAGACTTCAACTTCTTGCTAGGGTTTTGTCATGAACCCTAGACTCCATCTTTGAGACATAAAGCATTAGATATCAACAATTCAATCAAATAACAATCCTACTATACATCTAAGGTTTCAACTTTCAACAATACACTTACATGTCAGACTTCTACTAGGGTATGTTGCAAACCCTAGATTTTACAAACTATGAGCATTAACAATTAAGTTAGCATACCTGCATATACATATCTGGGATGCATTTCATATCGATATCTACTAGGTAAACCCAAGACAAAAACATTAATACATCAAAGTTAGATATACAACAATTTTATTCAGGGTAGGGTTTTGATCATACAGATGAATATACACCTAGGGTCTCATTCCTAGGATCTTACTATAAAGGTTTTGATCATGAACCCTAAATCACCAAACCCTAAAAATCTAATTTTTGTTTTAATCATAGCATTTTCAAAACCTTAAACTTCGAAAGAATATGATTTCTCTACTTTATCAACAACCCCTAAGTAGATTAAGGTTTCATTAATCAACAATGACATACCCTTAGCAATAAGAGGCTAGGGTTTTACAATGAACCCTAAAGGTTAGGGTTTCATAAGAATGATCTAATGACATGATAACGAAGGTATATTTAATCTAATGATTAATCACCCTAACAAGAATCATTGTGATTCAAAACTTAAACATAAGAAGGTTAGTAATAAATTTCAAAATGATTGTATCCTTAAATGAAGATGTTCTTATCGTCTTAGACATATGTGGAGTTGATTCTTTTACAAACCTTACAGGGTTTCCTTGAATTGCTTCCCCTGAATAAGCTTTATACCTGCAATACTTAATGACAAATACAACCAAGCATAATATGTGATACCAAAAGCATGATATCAACTGGTCAATCTAGGGTTTATTTGTAACAATGGAGGATAAAACCTTAGGGTTTCTAAGTATAAAATCAAATCATCATCCTTATCAATCATCACTATGGTTTATGATGAATGCCCTAGAAATTTAGATATAGGGTTTTCAAGAAACTTAGGATAAGGGTTTTCTTACTAGGGTTTCTCATGAACCATCTAGGGATTACAAACAACTTTTAATAATGAAAACAACATACCCTAGAACCACACAAGAAATTAACCTTTAATCAATCTTGATAGATCTTAAATAAATATGTTATACGTACCTCATGAGTACCTGCTACAGGATACCATTACAGAACTGCTGTCTTCACAAGATCTCGTTTTGAAGTGTTTATTCCATTCCTTGACATCCTGCATGTCTATTTATTTGTTTGATGACATTGATGATCTTTGATGTAGAATATTTTTGTAGCTGCAAGTTCCTTTCTTATAATTTTCTTTTGAAGACCAGAGAAACTTAAATATGACCACTCTGTCTTTTTCTTGTGAAGATCCTATAAATAGATCTTTTTGAGAAAAACCGTAGCTTAGGGACTTCCACTGTCTACTCAATGAACACAAAACAGGTTGTAAAAGAAGTGATAATTCCTATCCCACTGTCCAAACCTCACAAAGGTCGGCCTCCTATGTGACTGTGTAGTCTATTCCAGTATATAATACCCAGAATTGCTTCTTTCTAATGCAAGGATTCAGTTATTATACTTCTGCAAGATGAAGGTGACGTGTTCAAGATAGAGAGTGTCTTCAAACAAGTTTATATGCACAGGTCTATAGATTAGATCTTGCCTCCTTTTGAGTATTACTGTGGATGTATTGTATCCAAAACATTTATGCTCAGAATAATTCGATTTGTAATGATTCAAGATTAGAAAGGGTCTTGTTCCTCTCACAAGATGACAGTGACTATATATTCGAGCTTTATGAGGAATATTGGCTCCCTTTTCAAGCATATGAGACTTGACTCAGTTGTAGCTTCTCTTCAAGATTTTTAACTAGGTTCATAGGGTCTTCAATAAAATTGGACTGCTTGCTTCCTATGTTTACGATGGAGACTGCTTCTAACCTTTGATCAGCCATATAGTGCTACTGAAGTTCGGATTTAAGAGAATTCAGACTAACGATTATTACAGGCCTTTTATATTGTGCCCAGAACTGTGTTGTCCTCTTCAAAGTGCTCGACCTTCTATAGACTATCAGATCTGCTTTTCGGTGTTCCAAAACACGGCTTTTGAGCCTCTTAATAAAAAACTTCGCTATTTTCTTCTTAGGCCTGTGATTTTTAACTCAGTGACTAGGGCTTCTAGATATGCCCAGAATTTTTATTTTCTGCCTCTAGGAGTTCGGTCCTAGGTAATTAGATTCTTTTTGATGCCTACAAGTCTTTGATGATCTTCTTCCCTCCCTTACACAACCCTGGCTCTGGTACCATGTTGAGAAATCCAAGGCAATGAGATCAGGCCCTTTTATTGGATTGATTTCTCTTACTTTCGATGGATGTTTGTGATTTCTTAATTAATTTTTCTTCTTCTTCTTATAGTTACTGTTTCTTTGTTCATCAAACAACTACCAAGAACATAAAACAAAGGGACACCAGATGTAGGCACTCAGCCAGGGTAAAACCCTTAAGAAGGGGAAAACCCAGTCAAACTCTTCCTTAGTATATCCATATCAAATTAAGACAACCAAGACCTTTGACACACACTTTTCTCCTCCATCCATCAAGCCAACTGAATAGGGAAACAATCCTCTTGCAATTCGACCTTCGTTCTGCAATTGCAACTTCATTCTGCAACAGTAACAACGTCTTGTAATGGTATCTCACTCCTACAATATAGACCTTCGATCAGCTATAGAAATCTTCATGCTGAAATAGAGTCTTCTCTGTCATTCACACTTCATCCTCCTTTTTCAAATTGCAGATCCAAGTGGATGCCCAAATAGGTCGAGTTCACTAGGGTATATATAGTTGTTTCTGCCTGTAAATGAGCTGACATGAATAATAAGAGAAGCCGACTTGTTGAAGGTGAAGTTTTAGGCTGACTTGATGGATGGAGGATTTGATGCAACAAAATAAATTTCTTTCTTTGACATCTTGAACCCAAGAAGAGTTTCTTACATAATAAATTTGACTTTGACTTCAACAAATATCCTAGAGTACTCAATGGGTGCTTTGACCTATTGACCATTGACCCTGTTGAAGAATGTAACTAGGTTCGGTCATCATAATTGTATAATGTAATTTATTTGTCAAAACGACATTTTATTATTAATAAAAATGACTTATTGAAAAAAGGGTTTCATGCTTGGGTCATCATTTTTTAGGACAAAGTCTCCATTGTAGGCTTCTAGGTTTTATATTGGGTCAATAGAGTCATTGTCAATTTTATTAGGCCCTTCTTGGGCTTTTTTATCATGTAAAAAGAATAACTTTTGAGTCAAATAGGTCATTTGACATCTCCACACCAAGTCGGCCCTATCTTGATGAAGTTGGCCTACATTAGGGAAATTTGACCCACATAAGAGGCTATATATAGAGAGGCAGTTCGATCCATTTGCATCACTCACTCAACAAGTTTTGTACACAAGAAGGAGAGGCAAAAAAAGTGTGAAGTTGCTACAGAAGGAAGAAGATTGTAGGGAAAAGACAAAATCGAAGTTTTGGGCCATCTATCTCTCACATGTGCAAAGTTACTAGGCATTTGTAGGGGTCGAAAATCTGAATGTTACTGCAGGTCGAAGTTCTGTTGCAGGGAGGCCGAATTATGCTGCTGCAAGGTCAAAGTTTTAGGTCGAAGCTGCTACTGGGAAGTTATCACTTGGAGAAGAAGGAAGGGTTGACTTGGTGATTAGAAGAAGTTTGTGTCTAGGTCAAAGAGTCTTGGATTATCTCATCTTGTCTTTGAATCTATTGAAGGAGGAGTTTTGACTAGGTTTTCCCCTCATAGGGCTTTTTCCCTGGTTGTCCGCTTACATCTTGTCTCTTGTTCTTGTGATCTTCATAGGCACATAATTTGATAATTGCTTGATGAAACATAATTTAATAAAGAAGTAAAAGAATCCAACATAATTCACAAGTAATTATCATGAAGAGGAATCAAAACCCTAATTCCTAGTAGCATGGATTTCTCAACATATTATTGAAGCTAAGGTCGAAAAAGGTTGGAGATCACTTTGTTGGCTTGAAAAATAAGGCTACTCCCTCTATGACAAGTTACTTGAAGATGAGGTTCAATATCATAAGAATCACATGAAGCTGGATTGGAAGGATCATCTACAGCTTAACTAAGAAAGTCAAAAGCAAAGGGTTCTTGGTTGCACTTACAGGTACTCTTGATTATGACAATACTTGTATCATTGATAGTGGCGCATCAAGGCATCTGATAGGATAAAGAGGACAAATTCATACTTTATCAAAGGAACAATCATCTCATGTAGTGGAGCTAGGAGACAACAACAATTATGTAGTCAAGGGCCTTGGATTTACATCTTTGAAGCTGGAAAATGGACCAAAGCTACACCTCAACAATATACTCTATGTTTCAGGTTTTCAAAAGAATTTACTTTCAATTTCTTCTTTAGAAGATAAAGGAGATAGGGTTGCCTTTTTAGATGGTAAATTCTTGGTTTGGGGAAAGGATTCAAGCATTGAAAAGACAAAGGTTATTCAAGTTCGTGAAGGAAGACTATATAGAGTTATAACACTATCTCCTTAAGCCCTATTTCACATGGAAATCAATCCTATCGAACTATGGCATATACAGTACAAGATCATTCCCTCTCTCAATCAAATGGTAAACGTCATCCCTAACATCAAGGAAGACCGTGAAGGAGTATGTAAGCGATGTGCTTTGGGAAAGAATACAAGGAAGCCTTTTACAAGTAGTGATACAAGGTCTAAAGAAATGTTAGACATCATTCATTCCAATGTGTGTGGGCCTATGTCTAACAAATCACTTGGAGGCCATATTTATTATGTGACCTTCATTGATGATCACTCTAGAAAGACATGGCTCTACCTTCTCAAGACTAAAGACGAAGTATTTGAAAAGTTCAAGGAGTTTAGATTTGAAATGGAGACCTTAACTGAAAGAAAGATAAAGACCTCGAGATCCGACAATGGTGGGGAATACACTTCAAAAGAATTGGTTGCATATTGTAAAGAAGCAGGGATTAAGAGGGAGCTCATTGTTCCTTACAATCCCGAACAAAATGGAGTTGTAGAAAGGAAAAATAGAACAATTGAAGAATGTATACAAAATATGATATTTGATCAAGATCTTCCAAAGTTTATATCAGGTGAAGCAACTATGACAACAATATATATACAAAATAGAAGTCCTCATAGAATCCTTAAGAATATGACACCTGAAGAAGCATTCATTGGGAAGAAGCCATGTGTGTGTTGATTTGGGGTAGCATCGGATGTGCTCTAAACCTCAAATTGTTGATTTTTGGTACCACTGGATGTGCTCTAGCCATGAAAATCGGTGGAGAGGCTAAGGAGCATGAGATCTCCAAGACCTAGAAATTGTTTGGAGAAATTCCACTCGGATGAAGAGATATTAAAATAGTTAAAATTTTGAATGAGTACCTAAGTCTAAACTTAGGAAAACTAAAATATTAATGTGTATTAATATAAAATGGGTGAGAAAGTTCTAAGTGACGAGGATCAAGCTAGATCTAATCTTAACCGTTGATCAGGGACTTAATCTTAGCCATTGAATCATCAATAGAAAAAGCATAAGAGGAGGCTTGAGGGTCAATTGGAGACACACCAAGAGAGATCAAGAATTAAATTTTCTGGGGTGGGTTTGCTGAGGAAATCGAGTTAGAAATCAGCGGCAGTGAGGGGCAGTTCAGTAAGGGATTTCAATCCAAGGCTGAAGAATACATAGTAGAGAGGCAGTGAAGTGCCAGAAGAGGAAGCGCAGGCCCAAGAAGCACTGACGCAGAGGCCTGAGGAGCCTGCGCAGAGGATGTAGAGGGATTCAGACACAACACTAGGAGATTCTGTGGGGCAAACTAGGAGCTGATCAGTGGATCCTGAGCCGAGAGAGGGTGACGCAGTTCCAGAGCAGTGCTTGGAGTAGCTTTCACTATCCAGCACAAGGAACATTTAGAGTCATTGTGGGGTTGATCATCTGGATGCTGATTTGTTGGAATATTTGTCTTCGGAGAGAGGTACTACTTCCAAGGATATTCTTTGAAGGGTGAGCCATTTCTAGCACCCTAGTTGTATTTAGAATATTGCTTAATAATACAAACCCTCATATATGTTGCACTGATTTCCCACATTAGGTTTTTACGGGAACGATTGTCCAAAAATAACGGTGTCCCTTGTGTTATTGTTTCTATTTACTTCAATGCATGATCTGTATATCTGTGAAAGTTGCATTTGTGTTTACTTCGATGTTTATACAATTAAATAACTTCGATAAATGTCTTTCAGATTAATCACATTCTTAGGATTTGGTTGATGTTTCGAACCAACTAATGTGGTTCATCCTCAAGACAAGGTGGAAAAAATCATAAAATCTTCATGAATAAATAGTAAGGATGCATCATTGCCTAGGGTCAGCTGATGAAAACTAGCCATTGAGAAAGAACCATTGGAGATTAGTTAAACAAGTAACTAGAAATCCTAAAAAGGAATTATTTAATATTATAAATTTAGTTATAAAAATTGGTTTTAGGAGCACAATAATAGTAATATAGTTAAGAAAATTAATAAAGGGGGATAAGAATTAGTTTTAATAAAAATAGTTGTTAGGATGTAATATTAGATCAGAATAACGTTATAAGTATTAATAAAATAGTTACATAATTTTACATAATAGTCTTGTTTAGTTTAATATATTAAAACGTATAGGGTAAAGAGAGGTCGAGTGCAGGTTTCAAAATATTCTACAAGGGATAATGAAATTATCTACTACAATAGATTTTAGTTATAAACTAATATTAAGAATACTCTATAAATTAATAAGTGGGTTAGGAGTAAGTTATAAAAACCGTTGTTAAAATACTAATAAGGTATGAATATGGTTTTTATAAACTCCTAACAACGGTTTTTAAAACGTACTCCTAACCCTCTTATTAATTTATAGAGTATTCTTCATATTAGTTTATATCTAAAATCTATTATAGTAAATAATTTCATTCTCCCTTGTAGAATATTTTGAAACCTGCGCTTGACCTCTCTTTACCCTAATTCATTTTAACATGCTAAACCAGACTATTATTTAAAATTATATAACTATTTTATTAATACTTATAACTTTATTATGATCTAATATACATACTAACAATTATTTTTTATAAACTTATTCTTACCCCACCTTATTAATTTGCTTAACTATATTACTATTATTGTGCTCCTAAAACCAATTTATAACTAAATTTAAAAACAATTTTATAACTAAGGTATAATATTAAATAGATTTTAATAAACTAATTTAGATTATCAAATGATTTATTTAAAATATTAAATAATTCCTTTTTAGGATTTCTAGTTACCCGTTTAACTAATCTCCAACGGCTAGTCTGCAATGGCTAGTTTTCAACGACTATTTTTCATTAGCTGACCCTAGGCAATGATGCATCCTTACTATTTATTCATGAAGATTGTATGATTTTTTCCACCTTGTCGTGAGGATGAACCACATTAGTTGGTTCGAAACGTTGACCAAATCCAAGGATGTGATTAATCCAAAAGACATTTATCTACATTATGGATCACAAAAGTCTCAGATCTAAAATTAAACAACTTGTTAATGTAAAGAACAAGTAGGAGATGGTAAACCAAAAATTACAATAGGGGTTTTTGATGTGTTAGATTCAGAAAATTTCACATGGTATTAGAGTGATTGCAGATCATAGGAGACTGAAGGCACCAGTCGAGAAATCTAAGAGTTTGCAATAGAGAAGTAGTTGTCCCGAGAGACAGTGTTGTTCCAAAACCAGAGACGCAGAAGGCAGGGTGATGCAGTGCAGAGAAGGTGACGTAGAGGCTCACGCAATGCTTGCATCAGCACTCTGAGCCGAGTGAAGGTGACGCAGTAGCTGGGAAGAGCCCACACAGTAGCTACGTTAGCTATCCAGGCCAGCATAGAGGCAGGGGGGACAGATCAGACCTAAGCAGTGCCAAGTCATCTTTCTTAGCCAGAAAGGATTGATGCAGTGGCCAGGAGGAGCTGATCCAACTCTCATTGTGATTGTGCAGAGCCAGAACGGCTCAGATTGTTCAGTTGTCGGGGCTAAGGGAGCTGAGAAAGTTTTGATTTGTGGAGCTGGTGGGACGTTGTTTCTGTGAGTACAGAACAATGTCTAAGGATACTGAACCAACCAAGGTAGAGGGAAGCACTACCTCGACAGATTTCTTGTCAAAGAAGTCTAGTTCTGAGTTGCAATGATAAAGGAGGATTGGAGAGGAGTGATTCGACAGTTGGTCAGAGGATTTCCGAGAGGGAAATCAGGATGCAGAGGGAGTCTAGAGAAGAGGAGCAGAGATGGCAGTAAACGGATTAAGGGATCAAGACACATTGGACGAGGCTTCCAATTTTGTCCTCTGGAAGGCCAGGATCCTGGAAATCCTGGATAAACATCGCATCAAGGACTATGCCCTGAAAATCGTAGTTGTCACAACTGACCCAAATGCAAATGAGAAGTATGAGGAGGCCGAGGCGAAAGCGAAATGCATGATTCTAGACAGGGTCAAGGATCATGTCATACCACATATTACTGAGAAGAATACAGCAAGGGAGATGTCACAGATGTTGACCACCTTATACCAGAGCTCTTCCGTGCAATGGAATATGTTACTAGAGAATTAGCTGAGGTCATATCAGATGCAAAAAGGAGAGGAGATAGGTCCATTCCTTCTCAGGTTGCAAGGAATTCATGACCAGCTTACTTCCGTGGGGTCTATGCCGTATCTAGAGTTTATGGCCAGGACTGCTCTAAATGCAATCTCCGAGGATTGGGAGATGTTTGTCAAAAGCATTTTGGGCAGAGCGACTCTCCCCAGTTGGGAGGAGATGTTCCATATTTTTTTATTTGATTATAATAAACTTAATTAAATTAATTAACTAAATTTAATTTTATATAATCGCAATAACTAATATCGATGTACACTCACGGAATCTAACCTTTAACACGTGAATATATATTATCCCTTAATCATTTATTAAAAAACACGTGATGGTCAAGGGGGACATGACGTTTTGAGACCCGTCCCAGGTTTTCTTGGCAATGGACAAGGTTTTGATGGTGGTAGCTTCAGATAACACAGACACAACAGCGTTGTGGTGGGAGGAGTTCAATATATATAACCAAAAAAAAAATAGAGTTATTTAAAAGAAAATAAAATTAGAGTTATTAAAAAAAAAAAAACTCGATAACCCTAGATTCAAGACAATGTTACCAAGTGAATTATACAAGTAGAGGTGCTAATGGCGTCGAGTTACATACGCTGAGATGACAAATGCAAACTGAAGGAAATTGCCGACAATAAGCTTTGAGGACAAAGCTTCTAAAGGAGGGGGTTATGTTATGAATATAATTCATAACAACTAAATAAATGTAAATATTAAATAATCAAATATTGATGAGGTTAAATAATCATTAAGTTAAGTGAAAAGGCATGTCTAAAAGACACACCCATTCATGAAAGGACACCTGCTTAGGTATATATATGCGGGTCTTCATTGTAACATACATCACTTGTACAATTTTATATATATTAATACATTATTATTTTAAATACCTCGTATATTTTTACATTCAAGTCTCCAAACTATCAGTTTTCATACTTCAATATCAGTTTTTATGCTTCAAGCAAGGTGTGATGGAGCGACAAGGTAGTGCTAGAGTGCAAAAGTCTGTAGCAGCACAACGGAGGTTGCAGCAGCACGAGAGGCACAAAAGAGGTTGCAACAACGCAGTGGCAACAGAGGGAGCACAGGATAGCAGCAGAGGTAGCTTCAATATTACGAGGCTTCTAGACTGACCAAGATGTCAATGATTGGGTGAAGTCAGTGACTTACTTCTCGATAACTGAGTTGCAGTGTAGTAGTTAGCAGTGGCAGTGCTATGGGAAGCATGATGCAACATGTTGAGAGGGAGCTGCAGTACAGATGTAGTAGTGGCAGTTGTTGATTTTTTGTAGCATCAAATGTGCTCTAGCCTTAAAATTTGGAGGAGAGGGAGGCTAAGGCACATGATATCTCCAAGACCCAGCAATCATTTTGAGAAATTCCACTTGTATGAGGAGTTATTAAAATAATTAATATTTTTAATGGGTTCCTAAATCTAAACTTAGGAAAATAAACATATTAATGGGTATTAATAAAAATAAGTGTGAGAAGCTTCTAAGAGATGAGGATCAACTCTGTTTTAATCTTAGTTGTTGATTAGGGACTTAATCTCGACCGTTGATTTGTCAACAAGAAAATTATAAAAGACGACTTGAGGATCATTTGGAGACACACCAATAGATACTCAATATCTCTAGGAAAATCGATTCTCAAGTAAAGGAGATCGATTTCAAAGGGAGAGTTGATGGGTGGAGGAAGAGGAGGGCATCAACAGCAGGCAGTAACTGAGGTGGAGGTGACACAGGGATAGTGGAAGACATCAGAGGGAGAGACTCAGTCGAGAGGAGAGACGCAGCCCTCACGAAGGTTGACGCAGAGGGACGCAAAGCCACATAGAGTGACACAGAGGTGATGCAGGAGTGGAAGCAGGGTCTCCAAAGTGTAAAAGATTCTCAAAGGGAAAGTCTCAAGTGTTTTCTTTTAGTTTCTTTGTAAAATCATTCCTTGTAAAATCAATCGCTGTTGAAGATTAATAAAGCCCTCATTTGCTGCACCGATTTTCCCACATTGGTTTTTTCCAGGGACAATTTTCCAAAAACCACTATGTTGATGTGATTGGTTCTTGTGCATGTATTTTTCTTTAGGTAATTGTGTGATAACTGCAATAGAATTTATTTTATTATTTGCCAAAGGGATTTCGTAAATAACTTATTGTGAATTATAAGTAGGTGAAATAAATCAGTTGTTGCAGTAGAATTTCAGTTTAGAAATTTTCACATGGTATCAAAGCAGAGATCCGGCAACATGAGAGGGAAATTGACTATGGGTCAAGAGCATCATGCAGAGGCATCCACTCAAGGGACTCGTGCACATTTCTAGAAGCATGCACAAGGACATGAATTACGATTATTCTATGTTAGCTTCCAGATTGGAAGAAGAAGTTGCTTTCTTAGCAGCCTCTGCCTCCTCTGAGGTTTGGTAATACAGACAGTGGAGCTTATTGGCATATGAAAGGAATCCGAGAATGTTTTTTAGATTATTAGGAAGAAAGAATGAATTTTCAGATCACCGTGGGAAATAAGGCAAAGTGTACTCCAGTAGGAAGAGGTATTATAGTCTTTCAAACCAAAGCAAGAGAGCGGCTTCGAGCAACCAATGTGCTGCATCTGCTAGGATTGGGGATGAACTTACTCTTCGTATCTCAACTTCAAAATAAGGGCTATGACGTTTTCTTCATTAAGGAGAAAGTATATGTCAAACACCCGAATTGGAAAAGCAAGACTCAGATTGGAATCAAAAGTAATAGGTTGTACAAGTTTTAGCTAGAATCACCAATGGCATTGATAGGCAGTAATGGAGACAAAGATTTGAATGATCTATGGCAAAGGAGGATGGAACACTTACACCATGGGGCTCTGAGAATTCTCCAGAAAATAGTATCAGGAGTTCCAGAACTAAGTAGCGAACGGGATGATGTATGTGGAGGGTGCGCTTTGGGCAAGTATGCCAAAACAGCGTTTTCCAGAAGTAACAATACAACTAAGAGTGTGCTAGGATTGATACACTCTAATATCTACGGACGGATGTCCACAAAATCTCTTAGTGGTGACGAATACTTCGTCACCTTCATCGATGAGCATTCCAGAAAGACTTGGATCTACTTTTTGAAAACCAAGGATGAGGTTTTTGGTCGATTCAAAGAGTTCAAGGCTCTAGTGGGGAATCTGATAGGAAAGAATATAAAATTGTTTCGTTTAGAAAATGGTGGAGAGTATGTTGACAAGGACTTCACTGATTTTTGCATTAAGGAAGGCATCAGAAGGGAGTGGACAACTCCCTACAATCCGAAGCAGAATGGAGTAGCAGAAAGGAAAAACAAGACTATTGTGGAAGTTGTTAGGGCAATGTTGTATGATTAGGATATGCCTAAATTTTTGTGGGTAGAAGCATGCAACACGACAGCTTATGTCCAGAACAGGACTCCACATAGGGAATTGGGCAAAATCACTCCGGAGAAGGTCTTCACAGGGAAGACACCTGAAGTCAGTCATTTTAGGATATTTAGGAGTTTAGCGTATTGTAGTATACCTGAAGAAAAGGGAAAGAAATTAGATCAAACTAATGAGAAAGGATATCTTGTGGGATATAGTGAGAATGCTAAGGCATATAGAGTTTATCTTCCCGGGAGTAGGAAGGTAGTAGTTCGGCAAGATGTAAAGTTCATGGAGGACAGAGCTTTCAGGAAATCCCAAGAAATGTCTTCCGAGGAGCAGTCAAAAGACAAGCCGTTGGTCAAACCACTTCAACCAGCGGAAACTAGTACTGGAAATTCTCCTAAAGATAAAGTTTCAAAACAGGAGGAATCTCAGGAAGAGGAAGAGCTGATAGATGTGCCTACTACCATTGGAAGAACGAGACAGGAATTCCGTCAGATTCTAGGGGATGCATAGGACTTCATTGGTTCACCCATCACTGATAAAAGGGAGTGAAGACAGTCAGACAGATACCAGCCCTTAGTAGCTCAGGTTGGGGAACCTTCTAGTTTTCAAGAGGCCATTTAGCATTAAGTATGGGTAGATTCTATGGTGGATGAATACAACTCTATAATGGTCATTGATGTTTGGGAAGTGGTACCCAGGCCTTGGGACAGAACAATGGTAGGTTCGAGATGGATCTACAAGGTCAAATATGTTGTAGACGACAGTGTGGAGAATACAAAGCCATGTTTGTGGCTAAGGGGTATGCTGAGAAGGAAGGGATAGATTACGAACCGTGATATCTCTTGCAGCACAGATTGGGTGGGAGATTCATCAGATGGATGTCATGACGACATTCTTGAATGGGGTAATAGAAGAGGAAGTATACATTGAACAACCAGAAGGTTTTGAGACATGTGAGAAGAAATCTCATGATTGCAGATTAAAGAAGCTGTGTATGGGCTTAAACAGGCACCTAGAGCATGGTACAGTCGAATTGATGGGTACTTGCAGAAGATGGGGTTTGTCAAGAGTGATGCAGACCCTAATCTCTACTATCTGGTAGTAGAGAATGAGCCTCTAATCCTAATGTTATATGTGGATGATCTGTTGCTAACAAGATCATCCAGCGTCATCAAAGACTGCAAGAAGAACCTAGCCACAGAATTCAACATGAAGGATTTGGGACAGACGCATTGTTTCCTAAGGTTGGAAGTTTGGCAGCAGAAGGGTAAAATCTTCCTTGGACAAGGAAGATATACTACAAAAATCTTGAAGAGATTCAAGATGCAGGACTGTAGACCTATGGCTGCTCCAATGATCATGATCACCAACTAGAAGAAGATTGATTCATCAGAAGATAAAGACATTGATCCCACCTTGTACAGGAAGCTTATAAGGTCCCTGATGTATCTGGTCAATACTAGGCCAGACATTTGTTACGCTGTCAACACCCTTAGTCTGTTCATGGTGGAACCTAAGAGGGCACACTAGGCAGCAACCAAACATGTTCTCAGGTATATACAAGGAACGATCGAGCATGGACTATCGTACACCAGAGGCAATGACATCAGGCTGAGTGGGTTCACTGACGCAGATTGGGCTGCAAGTTCAGTGGATCAGAAAAGTACAATTGGGTACTGTTTCAACATTAGATCAGGAATAATCTCCTGGTGTAGTAGGAAACAAAAATCCATGGCTCTGAGCTCAACTGAAGCAGAATATAAGGTAGCTGGCACAACTATGTGCGAAGCCATATGGCTTAGGAAATTGATTGTGAATTTATTCAGGAGAAGGATGGAAGCGACCAGGGTCATGTGTGATCACTAGAGTAACAGAGTTGCATCAAGCTCTCTGAGAATCCAGTATTTCATGATCGGTCGAAGCACATTGATATCAAGTGTCACTTTGTCAAAGACTGTGTCCAACGAGGAGTAGTACAGTTGAGGTACACTCCTACAGGAGAACAGGTGGTAGACATCCTCACCAAGGCTCTAAGAAGAACAAAGTTTGTTTATTTCAAGGAGAAGATGGGGATAGTAAAGAATCTATTTCAGCAGAAATGGATAAGTATCAGGATCTGCAGTACAGGTGCAGTAGTGGCAGTGGTAGTGTCTAGGCAGTAGTACAGGAAGCAGCAGTGCAGGGGATGTGAGGCAGTAGGCCAAGCATCAACACAGGTACCAATGCGGAAGATCAGTGTGATGTTTTTATAGTGAAGCATTGTTAGAGCACATTCCTCACTAAGAGGGAGTGTTGATTTTTGGTAGAATCAGATGTGATCTAGCCTTGAAATTTGGAGGAGAGGCTAAGGGACATGGGATCTCCAAGACCCAGAAATCGTTTTGAGAAATTCCACCCGAATGAGGAGTTATTAAAATAATTAAGATTTTTAATAGTTTCCTAAGTCTAAACTTAGGAAAATTCAAATATTAATGGGTATTAATAAAGATAAGGGTGAGAAGCTTCTAAGAGACGAGGATCAAGTTTTTTTAATCTTAGCCGTTGATTAGGGACTTAATCTCAACCGTTGATTCGTCAACAGGAAACGTATAAGGGAAGACTTGAGGATCATTTGGAGACACACTGACAGATACTCAATATCTCTAGGAAAATCGATTCTCAAGTAAAGGAGATTGATTTAAGAGGGAGAGTTGCAGGGTGGAGGAAGCAGAGGGCATCAATAGTAGGCAATGACTAAGGAGGAGGTGACGTAGGGATAGTGGGAGACGGCGCAGAGAGAGACGTAGCCCTCACCAAGGCTGATGCAGAGGGATGCAGAGCGACTTAGGGCCACGTTGAGCCATGCAGAGTGACGCAAAGGTGATGCATGAGTAGGAGCAGGGTCTCCAAAGTGTCAGAAAGTCTCAAAAGGAAAGTCTTAGGTGTTTTCTTTCAGTTTCTCTGTAAAATCATCCTTGTAAAAGTAATTGCGGCTGAAGATTTAATAAATCCCTCATCTACTGCACTGGCTTTCCCACATTGGGTTTTTCCAGGGACAACTGTCCAAAAACAGCTATGTTGATGTGATTGCCTTTGGTTCTTATGCATGTATTTTTCTCTAGGTAATTGTGTGATAACTGCAGTAGAATTTATTTTAATATTTGCTGAAGGGATTTCGTAAATAACTTATTGTGAATTATAAGTAGATGAAAATTGAAATAAATTAGTTGCTGCGGTAGAATTTCAGTTTAGAAATTTTCACAATAGTGTCATTGCAACAGTATAGGAAGAAACAGTACAGTGGATGTGGGGCAGCAGGCCAAGCATCAACATAGAGGACTGATTGGATGATCAGTGTGATGCTTATATGGTGAAGCATTGCTAGAGCAATTCCTCGCTCGAGGGAGTGTTGATTTTTGGTAGCATCAAATGTGTTCTAGCCATGAAAATTGGTGGAGAGGCTAAGGAACATGAGATCTCCAAGACTCAGAAATCATTTGGAGAAATTCCACCTGGATGAAGAAATATTAAAATAATTAATATTTTTAATGAGTTCCTAAGTCTAAACTTAGGAAAATTAAAATATTAAAATAAAATGGGAGAGAAAATTCTAAGTGATGAGAATCAAGCCAGATCTAATCTTAGTCGTTGATTAGGGACTTAATCTTAGCCGTTGAATCATCAACAGGAAAAGTATAAGAGGAGGCTTGAGGGTCAATTGGAGACACACCAAGAGAGATCAAGAATTTGATTTTCTGGGGTTGGGTTTAATGAGGAAATCGAGTTAGATATCAGTTGCAGTGAGGATCAAGTTGAGAATATCAACAGATAATAGAATAGGCATGATCCTTACCATTTATGGTAAGTGGTATCCCTCCTATTATCGCTAGGCAGAAGGATAGGTGTCATCCTTACCTCATAAAGTAAGTGGCATCCCTCCTATTGTCTATGGATTCTCGAGTAGTAGCATTGGCTCCTCGCTGGCAAAGATTCCTGGGTAGTAGCATTGGCTCCTCGTTGGCAGAGATTGCCTAGTAGTAGCATTGGCTCCATGCTGGCAGTTATTCTGGGTGGTAGTAGTAGCCCCCTGATGGAAATAGAGGGTGGTAGTTGAAGCTCCCCTATGATTCTTCTTTAGATTCAAGAATGATTTAATAGATAGAGTCGAGAAGAGATGATAGATGATTTTATATTTATGATGATCACATGATGCAATTGGAATTTCTCCCTAACTGAGAGGGAGTGTTAATTTGGTAGTGCAGTGACAAATTCCAATCATTGGACTAGATTCCTCTTTCCGAGAGGACCAAAATTGACCTTTTAAGCACTGAATTTGATAAGCAAAAATGTGTTTTTGAAATCAAGCCCATAAGTACACAAATTGTCAAAGTCGGCCTAAGGACAAATTGTCCCTCCTCCAATGCATATAAATACAAGTGACCTCAATCTCATTTGGACATCAAATCACATCAACACATCTCTCTCTCAATCTGATTGGTTCGTACACGTCTGAGGCATCTTTTTATCACACGTGTGGGCAGAAAGGAAAAAATTACAGGTGGTCAAATATTTGAACTGATCTGCAATTTTGACTAGCATTGACCAACATTGACTTTGACCTTTGGAGGAGAGTTTGACTTTGATTTTTTTGGGTATCTGTCTTAGAAAACTGCATATTTTGGCACAAAAACCAAGGCATTTGGATAAGTTTGACTTGGGTGCAAAAGTTTCTCTCATTTGACCGAATTTGACTTGGTGTTTTTGGATTGTTTTTAGCTTTGTTTGACCAGCACTTGAGGCTGCACCATTTGACCTTTGATCGAGCTTGTTTGGAGCACTTTGACCACAGGATTGTGGATTGGTTAGGGCATGTCGACTGCTATTGACCGTTGACTAGAATTGCAGATTTTGATACTTGACCAGATTTGACTTTGTTCATTGGCATATTGATTTTTGGATTGTTGATTTGTTGGATAAGTCAAACTTTGACTTTGACTCATATTTATGTGTTTGGGCTCATTGTATTCTCTATTGAACATTTTATGACAATCTAATAAGAGAAGAATTTTCAAAGGTTTCCCCCTTGTGGGGTTTTTCCCTAGTCTTTGACCAAATTGGTGTCTCTTGTTGATGTTCTTGATTGTCTCCTATTGTCATTGCATTTACTGTTCTGTCTTCCATTATTGTTGATTATTGGAAGAATTAATTGTTACTAAAAAGATTGCTTAATGAAGGATTGAATTGGGCAAAAGTAATTGATATACCATAAAGCAATGGAAAATTAACACAATTGATATTACTAATGTTGATACCATTGACGATTGGGAGCTGATATGAATTTTTGGAAAAGCATGAAAACAAAACCTTGTTACGAAGAAAGAAGTTGTGAAATTATTGTGCAACAAGTGGTAAGGAAGTTTGGCTCCATAAGATGTTTGATAATACTACTTGATGACGTGTCAAAGCTACGTGAGAGTTGACAAAGTTCTAGGAAGGTCGGAGCTCGTTATAATGCAATATAGATAGAAGCCAAGCAACTACAACTAGATTTCCATGGAAGAACAAGTAGCTAATGTATTGATGTAGAATGAGGTAAGTTAAGGCTTGTGGTTATGTCTCTCAGGTTGAGAGGGAGTAACGATGTCCTCCCTCATTGAGAGGGAGTGATGGTGGACAACTATTCTCCATGTGTCATGCACTATGGCCAGGACTAACAGTGGATAAGCATCTGGGACCGATACTACTTGGGAAATGGTATATAAGATAGGAGTAGTCCCGAGGACCAATATTCTTTGAGGATTGGGAATCCGAGATAAGAGTAGTGACGAGACTAATATTCTTTAAGGATGTGGTGATATCCAAGATAAGAATAGTCTTGTAAGGACATATCTGGTGAACATCCGGATGGGGTATGTGGTGGTATCCAAATGTATGCCTCCTAACATAGTGCTCTGATCTAGTGGAAATATAGAGCTTGTTATTTAAGGCCTTTCTATTTTGTTGAGAGGGAGTAACGATCTCCTCCCTCGTTGAGAGGGAGTGATGGTGGACAATGTATTCTCCATGTGTCATGCACTATGGCCAGGAATAATAGTCGTAAGCCTAGTGAAGGCACTAGTAGGGAGAATGGTGAATTGAATAAGCATATGGGACTGATACTCCTTGGGGAATGGTATCTAAGATAGGAGTAGTCCCAAGGACCGATACTCTTTGAGGATTGGGAACTCGAGCTAAGAGTAGTCCCGAGGACTAATATTCTTTGAGGATGAGGTGATATCCAAGATAAGAATAGTCTTGTAAGGATGGGGTATGTGGTGAACATTTGTCAACTCTCACATAGCTTCAAGGCCTTACTATTTTGTTGCTATGTCTCCCTGGTTGAGAGGGAGTAACAATCTCCTCCCTCGTTGAGAGGGAATGATGGTGGACAACGTATTCTCCATGTGTCATGCACTATGGCTAGGACTAACAGTCGTAAGCCTAGTGAAGGCACTAGTAGGTAGAATGGTGAATTGAATAAGCATCTGGGACCGATACTCCTTGGGAAATGGTATCTAAGATAGGAGTAATCCTGAGGACTGATACTCTTTGAGGATTGGGAATCCAAGATAAGAGCCCTCCTGGGGATTGATATTCTTAGAGGATGTGGTGATATCCAAGATAATAATAGTCTTGTAAGGACATATCTAGTGAACATCTGGATGGGATATGTGGTGTTGTCCAAATGTATGCCTCCCAACATTGTACTCTGAACTAGTGGAAGGATAGAGCTTTTTATTCAAGGCCTTGCTATTTTGTAATTGACAATGCTAGTTATGATGATGCTTGATGATGCTTATCAATCCAAACTCTTCTTATGAGAATATTTCAATTTGAGAGTATCCTTGTATCCTATTAAGCCATTATGAATACCTCCCTACTTAAGAGGGAGCGTTGGAAATGTAGCTAGGTTCAGTCTTCATAATTATTATTGTAATTGTGTCATTATATATTTCATGTAAAAGCAAAAGAAGAAAAATAAATTATTATTATTATTATTATTTTCTAGTCAAAGAATGTTGTTCATGCTTCTAAGGTTTATTGAGTCATAAGAAAATTTGTCATGAGTCAAAGTCCCATTTGGACTCAAATTTTCACCCACAAGACCAAGTTGGCCCAAAAAGGCACTTATTCTCCCAGATGTGTATATATAAAGAGATGTTCGACTTCATTGTAGCACCAATTCACCACATCGATTTTTGTGCAATGAAGAGCTAGAAGATTTATTGAAAGACAAAAGGAAAGAGAGAGAAAATCAAAGGAGAAGGAATGAAGGTCAAAGGAGAGAGAAAATCACACTATTATGCCCTAATTCTATCACACATGCAAAAAAAATTATTTACCACAGGGCTGAAAATTCCAGTAGTTTTGCAAGGGCTGAAAAGTTAGAGTTTGATTAGATTTTAAGGGTGTTGGCCAATATTGACTTTGTTGGATTTGACTTGTGTAAAGAAGGATTTAAGGAGGGGTGACTTGGGTCTTGTGGGAGGTCTTGGTCTTGGTTTTTGGGTCTTGGATTTCTCATTTTGATCTGATTCTCTAAGAAGATGATTTGTTTGGGTTTTTCCCCTTCTGGAGTTTTGCCCTGGCTTGGAGCCTACATTTTTGTGTTGTTTGTCTCTTGCATTCTTCATGTTTTTATGTTTCGATAATTGTTTGATGAAGAGAACATAATAAAAGAAATAAGAAGCCAACAAATACTCACAAGCAATTATCAAGTTAGAGAAATCAACCTTAATTTGCTAGCCTATTGGTTTCTCAATGGGGACTCCTCCCATTGATGAAAATCCATGAAGAGAAGGGGGATTTGGCTGAGGTGAAATTGGGCATCTACCTGATTGTTGTCCCATTGTTTAATTCATACATTGTAGGGTTTCCCTCTTCAAGGCTTGCTAGAATTTGCGGCAACACTACCTATTTGATTTTATTTTTGTTCTTATTGCTTTTAGGAAAAGGATGTAAATATTGTTGTATATATCCTTTCGTTTTATCAAATCACTATGCGGAGGTTGACCCTTCACACACAAACAAGGAGGTCTCATACACCAATTTGGTGTTTAGCTTGGCCATGACCTTAAAATTAGATTTTATATATATAGTATTAAAAAAGTAAAATAAAACTTGTGTATGATAAAGTCTTAATAAATAAATGATGTAATAATGAGTTATTTAATGTAATAGTTAATGTAGTAGTTAAAAACTTAAATGGTTAGGCATTGGGAATTATGTAACATACTTATCTTCTCCTACAATGTAATGAGATATTACATCACCGAACATAGATGTATCGTTCCACTCGTATATATTCCTGTCCATGCTTGCATGTGTAGAACTCATAATGTGTACAAAATTGCATCTTCATCCATTGGTCCATAAGTTTTCACTAAGGAAATCATTCAGAAAAATCCTTCACTTTAAACTGTCAAAATGGCTCAAGAATAAAGTACAATAGAAAAGCCTTACATTTTGTTCTCCACTAGTGCTTGCACTTCCTACCATACAATATCCATTTTCCATAAACAATATTTTTAAGTAGAGGAGACGGACAATCATTGACCATTCCAAGTTTTTTCACCCTGGAAAGGTTCCACCACTAGTAATCAACATCAGAATTATTTTCTGACTCTACTTCCAAAAGAAGTATCGCTCCATACCAAGTCCAGAACTATTGGAGCCAATTAGATTATTATATAATTGGTTTGAAAGGGAGCTTTCCCTTTGAGTAAATTCCTTACCCCAAGGAAAACGTAGGGATAGGCAAATTATCCCTTTCACGAATAAATTCTGTTTTGTCTATTTTAGTAAAATTTAGCACTGAATTATTTATAGTGTTTCTAAAGTGAGAAACAATATTCATAAGAAGATGATCTTTTTTGGTTGGTTTTATAATAAAGAAGATCTATATCAGATTTTTGTATTAATTTGGTAATATAATTGTGGAACGTTAAGTGGCCTACCTTTCCAAATTCTTTGCGTTCATTCTGTGCCCATATCAAGTAAATGAGTACAACATTACATGGTGAGGCAATCATGGTGCCAGGTAAATATCTTATCCAAAAATAAAGCTTCATTCAAAACCATTATAGAAAATCCTGTCAGCTCAAAATGGTTCATGCTTATGAAAAATTCCTTTCACATACTTGAGGCAATGGCATTTCAAGAGAATAGTACAAGTAGATATCCATCTACTACTTTTTTCACCAGGTCACCAAATCATTCCTATTAAACATTAATTTCCGTTCACCTGATTATGTAGTTAAAAAGCAAGAATCATAATACATAACTAACTTATACTATGAGGATGAGTGGCATAAAACCAAATTAGATATGTGGATTCAATTTTTATCCATGTTAATGAACGAAGAAAGAAAATTAAGTTCATCTATATTTGTAAACTTGAAATTTGTTTAGATGATGCAATATGATCAACTATAAGAAATCAGTCTTAATTTCATTCTTCTACTAGACACATGTATGCTAGAATTTATTCCTATGCATCATAAGGACATCACAAAAGTTAAATAAAAATTAACATATGTCAAAAAATTAGCAGCATTTGTTGACCAATCCATTTTGAGTGGTAAGAAAACAAACGCACCCGTGGCTGAACTGGTACAATGATTGGAGTGTGAAAGGCAAGATGCCTGCATCTTGACTCCTTGTGTTTGTCAAACAACTTGTTTAAGACACGAAACAGTTGTATTATTCGTTCATCACTTGTGACACTAGGAGTTAGTAAAGTCTGTATAAGAAAATGTTGCTCTGAACCATCAGAACCAACTATCGTCAATCGACGGAAGCTGCTACCATGTCTGCGCACTATGGGCAAATCAGCCCCAAATCTATCCAATTTCACTCTATGGCCAGCTGCAATCTCCTGAAAGATAACAATAAAGGTGATTTAAAAGCCATAGTCCCATCCTCATGAATGCTATACACACATAAATCATAACGCACAGAAGATTAGTTTCAATATAAATGAACGTTCTCAGAAACTGTCATGAAAATATAATTTAATAAGTAATTTAATAAGCCTCTTGAAACTGCAGGAAAATAGAGCAACTTAAACATGTGTTGGTACTAATTTTCCTATATTTTTCAATGTTTGATTTAATAAATTCATGTTAACTTCTAGAACCTTCAATAAATGTTTACAAGACAATTCAAAATCTGAACTCTTGTATGTAAATGGAAAACAAGAATGCTGCCTTCATATTCCACAAATGCTCAGGCATAGAGTGCCAGTAGTTAAATATGCTTAATAAACATCATACCTGATCTGCGAAGTACTGTCCCGGAACTTCCACATCAACCGCATGAAAGTCACACATTTTCCTGCATTGTTCGTCCAGTTTGAAGACAGCAGGAAATCTATCTTCGATATCGATTTGTAGAACATTCTTCCAAAGTATTAAATGGTTAATCAAATCATATAGTGTAGGTGGAAATGTTGATGTATTGTCAGGATCAAGATCACGTTCGAAGTCCTGTTTGTACTTATTCACAAACTCAACATGGTTGTTCACAATATTTGCTCGGAAGAAACCCCTACAAATAACAGAAAGTTCCTTCTTGAGAGATTGGGGAACCTCTGTTTTTGTTGAAGTAGGATAGTTATAACATTTGGCAAGTAATTCATGCACTGCAGCAAGAAGTCTCTCTTCAGACATGGGGAGAAATCTTGAACCAATTTCAGTGAGAAAAACCTGGAAAGCCGTGTGTCAGGAATAGTGAACTAATAAAAAATGCATAGCAGTATAGATATAATCCATTATATGTGACAAACAGTTATGCATTTTTATGTAAGATGGTAGTACAAAACATACAAACAAAAATAGCTGCAAGAGAGCAACAAATATGTTTTCACTTTTCGCCTATGTTGGAGAGGAAAAATTATCATGACTTTGCAGAGCAATATACAAAGAAACCATTTATATGAAATAAATGGTTCTGCATTTCTAAATAAGTTCCCATACAAACAAACAAAAAAAGGCAACAGGGAGTAAGCAACAAATATTTTGGCCATTCAAGCCTATGTTGGTAAGGAAAGTAGACAGAGGAGAGTGGTGAGTGGTTAATAATGAGTTTGTAGCAGGAGGAAGAAGGAATAGGAAAAAGATCAAGACATCCTACAGTATTTGATTTGTCAACAACCCCATGAGCAAGATGCTTATATTAACTAGGCGTGTTTGATGCAGGAAGATCCCTACGGCTTTGGCAATATTGCATCAACAAAAAAAAAAAAAAAATTGGTATAGTTTGTTCTTTAGCATTTGTTGCTTTTGTTTTTGAGTCAATCTCATCTTAGAAAAAGCCTTGGTGTGCAATTCCTAAGTTTTTGGAAGTCTGAGCCTTTACACTACATTTGACATTTTAAGGCTTGATAATGATTTCTGAGCACAATAAAAGGTCTACAGAAGCATTCTAACCATTTCCATGCTTCAGATCTCACCTGGTATGCATAATACTTCCCAGGAATGCATTAACTATAGATAAAAACAAGCAAAAAGAGTCAAAGTGGCATTTTCAGATATTTATAACTTCTAGTTGAGGATAGTTTGACGTCATATAAAAGTGCATAAGGATACTTAACAAGGGGCACTATATCCTAGTACCTTTTAGTTTCATCAGACATGCAGATTCAATTGCTGGCATGTTTTTAGGCCATGTCAGCCTGATTTGCAGCTTCTGTCCAGACACTTCAATGTATTTTGAAACAACACAGGTTTTTATGTTTGAGATTGAAAATACAACACCATGGAAAGGTCAAGAATTTCATGAGGAACACTCAGCAAGTTCCTTGTCATCATTTGGATACATATTGAAACATGGGAGTGCATTTTCCATTTCTAGCGAAAGTATTGAAATTGTCATTTTTGGAGCCCCATAACTTTCAGATGAACTGAATTTTGGGAATTCTGATTACGTGAAGCTGTATCCCATGTGAAATCACTCCTATTATATGTTTAGATTACATGAGGTGTGCATTTAACAGGATTTGGTATTCCAGGTTAGCTTGCTGGAAATACTTTGTTTATATACCAGATCTGTCTTTCATGCAACCAATAGAGGTTTTAAGCCTTGGGAGTGTCAGCTAAGCATAAGAGGTGATGCGGCCTGGATGATGGAGCACCCATATTTCATCATAACCCTTCATGAGTGCTGTCATATCCCCAATTTTGATTTTCATTGCAGGGGATTAATGGAGTTTATTGGGGAGGTGCTAAGCATTGCACAATTTTGTAATTTGGGCATTGGAGACATCTTTTTGCGTATGGGACTTAGGAGAAATAAAAAATTATAGCTCTAGTGGAATGTGGGGGGCCACAAGAGAAGGAAATTCGACCAAATGAAGCAATTCACACTAGTGAGAAGAGAGAGGAAGGGGTGTGAATTAGTGGGAAGTGGATGACCACCAAGGGAGAGGGGGCCCACAATTATAAATAGAGCTTGGAGGCCTGCATTTGGTATTTTTGATCATTTGACAATTTAAAATTAGTTCTCTTGAGCTGCTTAGCCAAGACAACTGTGTTGTTCAGCACAAGGAATTCCTGAGCGGGAATTCCACCCTCATTTCGGAGAACTTCGAGTGTCTCCCTAGTGAGGCAATTGGGGAGCTCAGCTCAGAGTTTCCATTAGCCACATTTACATCATTTCCTTCAACTAGAGCAAGTTTTCCTTGGACACAGGAGAGAAATTTGTGGCTCTTGGGAGGGCCAGCGAAAAGGGGAATTTGGGCCAGCCAATTAGAAGAGAATCCTTCCATGAAGAAGGTTGGAGTTTCTTGTCAATTTGTAGGTCTGTTGGTGAGGTGCTTGGGAGGGTTGAGCTGCTCCAGTTCTTGCTCTGTGCAGGGGCTCACTGGGCATTGTTGCGCAATCACTTGGGCAAGGAGAATCTATGGTGTGGTTATGGAGGAATAATGGAAATTTGGGAGGTGTTGCACCCATTTCATCACAAGTCCAAGGAAGCAGTGTACAAATATTTTTGAAAGTTCAAAATCATCAGCGAGCACGTTATTGTATCATTGTAAACCCAATTTTTGCAAGTAATAATGTAAATGATGTTAGTATGATTGTTTACTTATGTAACAACACCTAGGTAAGCCTTTGATTTTGGCGACAAATTTCATCCTAGGAGGATTTTTAACCTCACCGAATTATGAGTGTTTTTAAGCACGAATAATCAATAAAGTTTTTCCTCTAGCTTAAACCCCAAAGCTAGGGTGGAATTTATTGATAAGATCTTAGGTGAGTCCTAGTGTTATACCAAGTCTTTGTAAAAAGTGGTTTGGGAATAATTTAAGCTATTTGGTTAAATTATTTTATCACAAATATCTTAGTCTATACCAGATCATATTATGTCGCTGAATTGAGTAGTGTCATGAGGGTCTATAACAAATGTGTATTCCCCCTTTGAGGGTTGAATATATAATATCTAATGTAAAAATTATTTTAGTGCATGGTCCCTCATACTTAAACACCATGGCTAAAATATTTGAGGGTGAAAAAATAATTAAATCCCCTCTAGAGTCAATTAATTATTTTTTTTGGCAAAAATTAAATTAAATTCTAAACCAAAAAATTAATTGATTTAGAGTCAAAATTAATTAATTTAGAGAAATTAATTCTTCTCCAAGTGGAAAGTTCTTGGGTCAAAAAAAATTAATTTTTTAAGGTCCCCCACCAAGGCAAAACTGGATATTTTAAGAAAAAATAAGCCCTTGGACCTTGGCAGTGAAATCAAAGTCAAGATTTTAAGGAAATTAATCCAAAATATTAATTTTTGGATTAATTAAAAGTGGATTTTAAGAAAATTTCGAATTTTCCCCAAAACAAAAAATATTCGATAGTGGAGATTTAAATATGATCAAGGACCTATCGACATATTAGAATAATACTATTTAGTGTTTAATGCTCATTCTTATTAGCTGTTGCTATTTTTATCCTTTTAATAGTTTCTTAGATGAAACTGATTGTTTCTATTTCCTAATAGAAACTTGATGTTTCTCTCCCTGTAAATATCTCTATATTATTATTGAGCTTCATTTTGCTCATCAATTTAATTAATTCATTCATTCATTATGGTATCAGAGCTCGGGTATTTTTTCGAAATATTTTTTCATTGTTTGAAAAATTCTGCTTCATTTAGAAATAGCTCTCTAGAATTCTAGAATTTTTTACTAGGCGTCAAATTTTCTGAGCTGTAGTAATCAATTTTTTTCCCCGCTCGTATTCTGAGATCTCGAGTGCCTCAGTACGACCGTCGATGAACTTGAGAAAGGATCGGACAGTGCACATTCTGTAAGTTATTGCTCACCCTCGAACCCTAGAGAGGTTCGTGCTGCATAGAGGCAGTTTGCCAGAGGGCTCATTGCTCTGGTGATTCAACTCATTCCTCCATAGATTGGATTCTCAGCGACGATCATTGTTATCATCGTTATCTTTCTCTTCCTATCAAACGGCATAGTTGCTGCTCAGGATTCTAAAGTTGTTTTATTGCATCTTGCAGTGAATGACAATGGTTGTGTTTTAGGGTTCTGCCAATAAATCGCACGCGTATCTCAATTTGGGTCGACGATGGAAAAATACAGAACTCGTGGATTTATCCGAGCGCTGGCCTTCTCGTATTGCAGCACGTGCATATCAAGACAATTTTTGTTGGCACCGAGTTTTATCATTTACGACGGCAGAAATAATTAGAGGATGAATTTTCTTAGTGCAAGGATCAATGTGTTCTGTCCAACATCGCAGGCACGTCCAACGCTTCACGAAGGCTCTACAGCGGGCTCCACTCCGTCACACACACGGGCGTCGTCATTGAGATTTGGGGAGAACGTTTGTTTGAGAGCATCAAGCCCGCTTTCCTGATAGAGTTTCGACTTCCGTTGAGGCGTTAAGCTTTGTAAATTACTGTGTTCGTTCTGTTTTATTTGCTTCTTTTTCAATCTGATTGCTCAAGAGAAATGAAAATGTGTTCGATATGAAGAAAAGGGAAGGGTTTGTGCAAAGGTGGTGCCAAACGTCAAAGGAAAGTTCTACGTGATAATATCCCGAGTATTAAGAAACCTGAAATCAAGCGTCTAGCGAGATGTAGTGGTGTGAAGCATATTAGGAGACTGATTTATGCAGAGACCAGGGGTGTCTGGAAGTTTTTTTCAGATCCGTAGTACCGTGATCCACACAGAACACACAAGGTGTAAGACTATTTTAGTCACGGATGTCAGCTGGTTATATTCACAGACGTCAGCTTTGAGATTTGGGCATTTCAAAACCGGGAATATAGCAGTGGACAGCACAACTAGAGATTGTCCGTGAACTTTAGCAGGCCGGAAAAGCGTCACGCGGATATTCCCTTAATCATCAGAAAATTCGATCCATATTTTTTCCCTTCTCGGTTCATGTTGCAGTCGGAACCAAGTATTTTATTGTAAGCTCTTTATCGGTATTTACAAATAAATAAATAAATAATTCCGCATCAATCGGCATCTACATTGAAATTCATGCCAGATTCCTTTGTTGTTTTCTGTACCTTGAGAAATGTGTAGATGTCTTCGCTAACCAATCTGATGTTGGAAGGAAATCAACGCTTTAATGGCAGCAATTATAACATCTGGAAACAAAGAATGTTGACCATTTTTTAATATAGGTGTCTTGATCAGCTCGTTTTGGGCAAAGAGCTCCGTCCCGGTACAGCTGGTACCGATCAAGATAAGTTTGACAATCGAAATCGAGAGGCCGTTATGCTCCTCAACCTCTCTGTGACTGATGATCAGTTACCGCAGATTCCTTCTGGCAAGACAGCCGCCGAGATCTGGCAACAGTTGAAAGAACTGCACGAGACATCTGATAAGAGCAGAGCTTTCTTTCTCAAAAATTAGTTGTTCTCCATCATGATGGACGAACATATGTCTTTACAAGAACATCTCAACAAGATTAAAGACATTCGAGATCAGCTCGAAGCCATTGGTCGCGCCATGGAGGAAGAAGATATGGTAGTCATCACTCTGAAAAGTCTACCAAATCTTATGAGCACTTCATAGAAACACTCAACATTGCCTCCACTAATGTTGATCTGAAGTTTCTAGAGTTATGCACCAAACTCATGCAGCAGGATCGTTGGAAACAACAGTTTGGTAGTGGTGCCGCATCAGCCTCCTCATCATCCCGGAGATCACCATTAAAACATTGCAGAAAGTAAATGTAAGTAAAATGCTTGCACACATACAATCACAATGACAGCTAATTTTGGACAATTGTCCCCAGAAAAACCCAATGCAGGAAAACCAATGCAGCAGATGAGGGTTTTATTATTCGTCAGCAAAAGCCATCACGTACAAATTACACCTAGCAGTATAGAACAAGTCCTTTTGAGAAAAATTTACAGACGTTCTTGAACAAGTGTCTGACTCGAGAGAGGTTCCTCCACCCTCTGCGTCTCTCTAGCTTGCCAAACATCACTTTCTCTGGCCTCTGAACTAGCCTGCACAATGCGTGCATCACTCAAGCCAGTGTTGCCTCTCACAGCATCAATCTGCCTAACGTTGCCCCTTCTACTGCTCTGCATCTTCGTCCCTGTCTGCCTGACTAATGTTGAACCCTCTCTATCTCTCCACCACCTGCAACTCTCCCTCTGAATTGATATTCTCTTTTCCGAACTTCGGCTAGTGAGAAAATCGATTTTACTTGGGCAACTGAGAGTCTGCGTGGTGTATTTTCCAAATGACCCTCAAGCCCCTTCTTATATCTTCTTGTTGGACAACCAACGACCTAGATTAAATCTTAATCAATGGCTTAAATCATTATGGCTTGATCCATGTCTTTTTCTAGAAGTTTCACCCATGATTAGATTAATACCCATTAACATTTTAATTTTCCTAAGTCTAGACTTAGGAACCCCATTAAAAATATTAATTATTTTAATAAAATCACTTATGGGTGGAATTTCCCAAAACGATTTTAGTGTTATTTGGAATACACGTGCCCAAGCCTCCCTGCAAAATTTGAGGCTTAGATCACATCCGATGCTACCCCAAATAAACACTCCATCTTAGCGAGGAATGTGCTCTAGCAATACACTGCTACTGCACACTGCTCTGACTCTGAAGCATCATCCTATGCACTTTTGATGTCTGACGTACTATCCACCAACTATGCGTTGTTGTTGTTATTGTATCGCTGCCTTTGACACTACGACTATTAATGCTACATCTGTACTACATCTCCCTCTGAATTTCTACATTTTGAGTTGTTGGCACTGGCACTGCCAACCGTCCCTGCACTGCAAACTGCTGCTGCTACTAAAATAGATTTTCAACCATACCCAACTTCTCTCTTTACTGAGTAAACTTAGCTCTTCCGAGAGCCTTTGTGAGTATATCAGCCACCTACTCTCCTGTGGGAACATACTGTAGCTATACTGCCCCACACTGAACACATTCTTTGATAAAGTGACAACAAATATCTATATGTTTCGATCAATCATGAAATACTGGATTCTTGGAGAGTTTGATGCAACTCAGATTATCACTATAAACCTTGGTCGCTTCCATCTTTTTTCTGAAGAGGCTCACAAGCAATTTTCTAAGCCATATGGATTCGCACGTAGATATGCTTGATACCATATATTATGCTTCTGTTGAACTCGGTGCTATCGATCTGTTTCTTGTTGCACTAAGATATCATCCTTGATCCAACACTAAAGCAGTACCCTGAGGTACTTTTTTAGTCTACTAAATTACCTACCCAATTTGCATCGGTGAACCCATTCAAGCTGATATCCTCCCCTCTAGAGTACTTTAACCCATATCTAACTATTCCAGTACATACCTAAGTATGTGTCTTGTTTCTGACCAATGCACCCTTTTGGTTCCACTGTGAACTAACTAAGAGTGTTGACAACAAAACAAATGTCTGGCCTAGTGTTGACCAGATACATGAGCGACCCAATGAGTTGTCTGTACAAGGTGGGATCTACTTCTTTGTCCTTTGATCCATTTATTTTCTTAGAGAGTTTGATGCAACTCAGATTATCACTGTAAACCTTGGTCGCTTCCATCCTTTTTCTGAAGAGGCTCACAAGCAATTTTCTAAGCCATATGGATTCGCACGTAGATATGCTGGATACCATATATTATGCTTCTGTTGAACTCGGTGCTATCGATCTGTTTCCTGTTGCACTAAGATATCATCCTTGATCCAACACTAAAACAGTACCCTGAGGTACTTTTTCAATCTACTAAATTACCTACCCAATTTGCATCGGTGTTCAAGCTGATATCCTCCCCTCTAGAGTACTTTAACCCATATCTAACTATTCCAGTACATACCTAAATATGTGTCTTGTTTCTGACCAATGCACCCTTTTGGTTCCACTGTGAACTAACTAAGAGTGTTGACAACAAAACAAATGTCTGGCCTAGTGTTGACCAGATACATGAGCGACCCAATGAGTTGTTTGTACAAGGTGGGATCTACTTCTTTGTCCTTTGATCCATTTATTTTCTTCTAGTTGGTGACCATGGGAGTAGCCATGGGTCAACAATCCTGCATTTTGAATCTCTTCAGAATCTCTGTAGCATACCTTCCTTGTCCAAGGAATATCTCCCTATTCTTCTGCTAAACTTCCAATCACGGAAAATAATGCATCAATCCCAAGTCCTTCATGTTGAATTCAGCTTCAAGATTCTTCTTGCAGTCTTGGATGAGCATAGATGACCAAGTTAGGAACAGGTCATCTACATATAGTACTAGAATAAGTGGTTCATTCTCTACCAGTAAATAGTAGAGATTGGGATCAACATCACTCTTGACAAAACCCAACTGCTACAAGTAACTATCAATTCGACCATACAATGCTTTGGGTGCCTACTTGAGCTCGTACAGGGCTTTCTTTAACCTGCAAACATGAGATTTCTTCTCATGAGTTTTGAAGCCTTCGGGTTGTTCTATATACACCTCTTCTTCTATCACTTTGTTCAAGAATGCTTTCTTGACATCCATCTGGTGAATCTCCCATACCATTTGAGCTGCTACAGATATAACAGATCTGATAGAGGTGTATCGAGCAACTGGGGCAAAGGTCTCTTCATAGTCTATTCCTTCTTCTGAGCATTCCCCTTTGCTATGAACCTTGCCTTGTACTTCTCCATGTTGTCATCTGCAACATAATTGATCTTGTAGATCCATCGTGATCCTACAACTAATCTATTTTCTGGTCTAGGTACTACGTCCCAGACATCATTTATAATGATGGATTTGTACTCTTCCACCATGGCATCCACCCATACTTCGTGTTGAACAACTTCCTGAAAGCTAGAGGGTTCTCCAATCTGAGCTACAAATGCTTGGTATCTATCAGCTTGTCTACGCTGCCTCTTCTTAGCTCTAGGAGCTCAAACAAACTCCTATGCGCCACTCAGTGTCTGTCGCACTTCTTTGCTCGTTCTACCACTTGTGGTGGGAGGCTCAACCAACTCTTCCTCCTAATCCTATCGTTCCATCCGTTGAGAAGCATCTGCATTTCCTCCCTCTGAGGAGATACTGGTACTGGTCACTATACTCGACCCAGGTGTATACACTAAGATATCATCCTTGATCCAACACTAAAGCAGTACCCTGAGGTACTTTTTCAGTCTACTAAATTACCAACCCAATTTGCATCGGTGAACCCATTCAAGCTGATATCCTTCCCTCTAGAGTACTTTAACCCATATCTAACTATTCCAGTACATACCTAAGTATGTGTCTTGTTTCTGACCAATGCACCCTTTTGGTTCCACTGTGAACTAAGAGTGTTGACAACAAAACAAATGTCTGGGCTAGTGTTGACCAGATACATGAGCGACCCAATGAGTTGTCTGTACAAGGTGGGATCTACTTCTTTGTCCTTTGATCCATTTATTTTCTTCTAGTTGGTGACCATGGGAGTAGCCATGGGTCGACAATCCTGCATTTTGAATCTCTTCAGAATCTCTGTAGCATACCTTCCTTGTCCAAGGAATATCTCCCTATTCTTCTGCTAAACTTCCAACCACGGAAAATAATGCATCAATCCCAAGTCCTTCATGTTGAATTCAGCTTCAAGATTCTTCTTGCAGTCTTGGATGAGCATAGATGACCAAGTTAGGAACAGGTCATCTACATATAGTACTAGAATAAGTGGTTCATTCTCTACCAGTAAATAGTAGAGATTGGGATCAACATCACTCTTGACAAAACCCAACTACTACAAGTAACTATCAATTCGACCATACAATGCTTTGGGTGCCTACTTGAGCCCGTACAGGGCTTTCTTTAACCTGCAAACATGAGATTTCTTCTCATGAGTTTTGAAGCCTTCGGGTTGTTCTATATACACCTCTTCTTCTATCACTCTATTCAAGAATGCTTTCTTGACATCCATCTAGTGAATCTCCCATCCCATTTGAGCTGCTACAGATATAACAGATCTGATAGAGGTGTATCAAGCAACTGGGGCAAAGGTCTCTTCATAGTCTATTCCTTCTTCTGAGCATTCCCCTTTGCTATGAACCTTGCCTTGTACTTCTCCATGTTGTCATCTGCGACATAATTGATCTTGTAGATCCATCGTGATCCTACAACTGATCTATTTTCTGGTCTAGGTACTACGTCCCAGACATCATTTGTAATGATGGATTTGTACTCTTCCACCATGGCATCCACCCATACTTGGTGTTGAACAACTTCCGGAAAGCTAGAGGGTTCTCCAATCTGAGCTACAAATGCTTGGTATCTATCGGGTTGTCTACATTGCCTCCTCTCAGCTCTAGGAGCTCAAACAAACTCCTCTGCGCCACTCAGTGTCTGTCGCACTTCTTTGCTCGTTCTACCACTGGTGGTGGGAGGCTCAACCAACTCTTCCTCCTAATCCTATCGTTCCATCCGTTGAGAAGCATCTGCATTTCCTCCCTCTGAGGAGATACTGGTACTGGTCACTATACTTGACCCAGGTGTATACACTCCTGCCTATCCTTCTTGTTGCCCCTGCTGCTCTTGGACTAACGGAACATCTCCTGACTGATCTTCTGCAGGCATTTCATGAGATTTCCTGAAAGCTCTATCTTCCATGAAATTTACATCCCGTCTTACTACAATCTTCCTGCTACCAAGAATGTAGATTCTCGATGCCTTTGAGGTCCTGCTGTATCCTACGAGATACCCCTTCTCTGCAGTCTGATCTAGTTTGTTGCGCTTCTCGTCTGGAATGTGGCAATAAGCCACACTTCCGAATATCCTGAGATGACTGATTTCAACTTCTTCCTTGTGAACACTCCTTCGGGCATTCTCTTCCCCAATGCTCTATGAGGAGTTCTATTATGGATATATATTGTCATGTTGCAAGCTTTTGCTCATATATACTTAGGTAGATCCTGATCATACAACATGGTATTGGCTGCCCCAACAATAGTTCGGTTCTTCCGTTTTGCCACTCCTGCTCCGGATTATATGGAGTTGTCCACTCCCTTTTGATGCCCTCCTTTGCGCAGAAACTATGAAATCTTTGTATGTATATTCTCCACCATTATTTGGATGCAATACCTTTATCTTTTTCCCTGTCATATTTTCAACAAGAGCCTTAAACTCTCGGAAACGATCAAAGACCTCATCCTTGGTCTTTAAGAAATAGATCTAGGTTTTTCTGGAGTGATCATTGATAAAAGTGGCAAAGTATTCACCACCATTAAGAGCCCTTGTGGACATAAGACCACAGATATCTAAGTGTATTAATCCTAATACATCCTTTGCTCTAATGTTACTTCTGGAAGAAGTTGCTTTAGCATACTTTCCTAGCACACATCCTCTACACTAGTCATCATGTTCACTACTTAGGACTAATACCCCTATAACAGTCTCTTTGAGCATCCTCAGTGCTCCATGGTGTAAGTGCCCCATTTGCCTGTGCCATAATTCATTTCGCTCTTTTTCACCATTATAGTTGTTGCCTATCAGTGCCATTGACGATTCAAGATGCAACCTATACAACTTATTGCTTTGAACCCCAATTTGCTTTTTCTTCTTCCATCTTGGATGCTTAACGTATACTTTCTTCCCAATGAAGTATACATTATATCCCTTGTCCTGTAACAGGGACACTGAAATTAAATTCATTCCTAATCCTGGCACATGCAAAACATTGGTGGCTCAGATGTTGGTCCTTGCTTTCGTTTGAAAAGCTATGGTGCCTCTCTCTACTGGAGTATATTTGGTTTTGTTTCCCATAGTTATTTGGAAGTCCATTTGTTCTTCTTGATAGCTCAAGGAATGTTCTCGTACTCTAGTCATATGACCTGAAGCCCTGCTATCAATGTACCAAACATCCACTAATGTTGAATTAGCTAGGCATGTGAATTCCTCATCTAATCTGGTAGATAAATCTAACACTTCGAGTATCCATATTGTGTCAATTTCTGACGCTAACCTATCCCAACAACTGTTGTAGGAAAAAGATATGTGCCACCTGAAATAATCCTCCTTGTTGAATCTTTTGTTGTGTTGTCCCTTCTACCACTAATTAATTTTTATTGGAAAGACTTAACTCTCTATCAGCTCACCCAGAGAAACTTTTTCCACGAAATCCAATCTCCTTGGCATGAATTGTGCAATCCTCTGGGAGATTCTAATTTTTGCCCTTGCATGAATTTCGAATTCCCTTCTCTTCTCAGTGCTAGATCCTCTAACTTCTCTCTTCTGCTTTCCTATAGCTCTGATACCATGTGAAAATTTCTAAATAGAAATCCTACTGTAGTGATTAATATTATTTCCTCTGCTTATTACCTCATAAATAAGTTATCTACTGTATTCTTATGGAAAATATCAAAACATATTCTACCGCAGTCTTCACAATTAAAACATTCCAGAAAGTAAATGTAAATAAAATGCTAGCACACACAATCACAATGAAAGTTATTTTTGGACAATTGTTCCGAAAAAAGCCCAATGTGGAAAAAATGATGCAGCAGATGAGGGTTTTATTATTCTTCAGCAGAAGTCATCATGTACAAATTACACCCAGCAGTATAGAACAAGGTTTTCTGAGAAAAAGTTGCAGATGTTCCTGAACAAGTATCTGACCTGAGAGAGAGGTTCCTCCACCCTCTGCGTCTCTCTAGCTTACCCTACGTCACTTTCTCTGGCCTCTGAACTGGCCTGTGTAACGCCTACGTCACTCAAGCCAGCATTGCCTCTCCCAACGTCAATCTGCCCAACGCTATCCCTTCTACTACTTTGTGTCTTCGTCTTTGTCTCCCTAACTAATGTTGAACCCTCTCACTCTCTCCACCACCTACAACTCTCCCTCTGTATCGATTTTCTCTTGTTGAACTTTGACTAGTGAGAAAATCAGTTCTACTTGGGAAACTTAGTATCTGCTTCGTGTATTTTTCAAATGACCCTCAACCCCCTTCTTATATCTTCCTTTTTGACAACCAATGACCTAAATTAAATCTTAATCAAAGGCTCAGATTGTTTTGGCTTGATCTGTGTCTTTTTCTAGAAGTTTCACCCATGATTAGATTAATACCCATTAATATTTTAATCTTCTTAAGTCTAGACTTAGGAACCCCATTAAAAATATTAATTATTTTAATAAAATCACTTATGGGTGGAATTTCCCAAAACTCTTTCTAGGTTCTTTGGAATGCATGTGCCCAAGCCTCCTTACAAAATTTGAGGCTTAGAGCACATCCGATGCTACCCAAAATCAACAGTTAATCCAGTCATTTGGTTCTTAATTGATCTAAAGCAAGTAAGTTGACTCCATTAAGTTGACTCCATTAGGCACTGGTCTCATAGAATTCAATCTAATATCTAAAAGCTTGCTAAATCAACCAAGTGGCCAGGCCATTCAATCGTCCCTCCCAAACTTGTTGGTTGCCAATGAGTCTTGCATTTCTATCTTCCATAGGGACTACCCCCCATAGCATGTTGTTGGGAGACAGCTAGAACGGAGAGGTCGGGGATCAAAGTGAGAGCCCCCGACCTGAGTCATTGTCGCACTGTGCCTATACAATTTGAGCAAGAGCAGGCCCACAAAGGCTGATGTCAAGCCCTAAGAGGCTGATGTGGGGCCAAGGGAAGGCCTTGTAGGGCCTACGGCTAAGGGAAAAGACCCTTAGGGGATGCGACTAAGGCCAAATGGAGGGTCGGGGAGGGGAAAGGCCTCTTAGAGGTCACGACAAGGAGGAAGGAGCAAGGTTGAGGCCTTTTATAGGTTGGACGACAGGCCTAAAGGAGGGTCGAGGGGGAAAGAAGCCTTAGAAGCGCTGATGGCTAGGGCAAAGGGCCACCAAGGACAACGACCAACTCTTAAGGGCTCATAACCAAGGGAAAAGGGAGGGTCAAGGGTTCTAGGAGGCTTCTAGGCTTCATGACTAGGCCAAAGAAGGAAAACGGCTAGGCCTTGGGGCCTAAAAAAAATTTCAAATCCCTACAAACATGAAAATTCGCCAAAAATCACTGCAAAAATGCTAGACGTTGAGCCTGGATGACGATTGGAAGCAAGACCTTTCCTTCCTAGGCCTAGATCTGCCTCAAAACCGTAGCAAAATTCTCTTAATCAACTCGAAGTCCACCTGCACAAATGAATCAAAGAATGCCAATCCCCCAATATATACATAGAATATAAAACACCAAGTGCTGCAAAGCAAATGAGTTAGAAATAATTTACAATTTACAATATTTACAAAATAATAATTTTTTGGAGAAATAATTTTGGGTAAATAACAATGGATGAATATATTTTAAAAAATAGATATTGGCCAAACCCTCCAAAATTAAATACTACAACGAAATCTTAAGGCCCAAACATAGTCAGCGCTTCCCCACAGTTTGTGAACTTGCAGGCCAAGGGCTAGTGTACCTTTAAATCTCTATAATATTCTCAAACAAAATTGTTAGATTATATGGTGAATTAAATCACCTAAGATAGCACATACCAATAGAATGTTCTTATCAGCGACAAATGAAATAACAGTTACTTAACAATATTCAACATAATATAGGATCACACATAGGTAACACACACCACAGGTCAACGAAAAAAAACACCATGAATTGAACCCTAAAGTCTTTCTATTATGATACAAAATGTTCCGAGTAGATCAACATCTCAATACCAACATTCAAAAATTACATCATCCAAAGATATGCAATAGAAGCAAAATGACTTCTTTATATAGAGAAATCCTTCCAAGTGGAAAATAACGGCTAGTTGACTTCATCCTCGTCAAATTTAACCTCAACCGTTGAAAACAACTTGGTCAACCTTTAATATCCATTGTCAAATTTTTAATTTTGAGGAAAAATTCGAAATATTTTTTAAACCCACTTTTAAATTAATCCAAAGATTAATATTTTGTATTAATTTTCTCAAAAAATTGACTTTGACTTAACCACCAAGGTCCAATGGCTTAAATTTTCTTAAAATATCAATTTTTCCCTTGGTGGGGGAACTCCAAAAATTGATTTCTCTTTGATCCACAAATTTTTGACTATTTTCCACTTAGAAATAAATTAATTTCTCTGTAATTATTTTGACTCAAAATTAATTTATTCTCTGGCTTAGAATTTCAATTTAATTTACCCAGAAAAATTAATTAATTGATTCGAGGGAATTGATAATTTTTCCACCCTTAAATATTTTAGCCATGGTGTCTAAATATGAGGGACCATGCATTAAAATATTACATCAAATTATTACAATATCAACCCTTGAAAGGGGAAATACACATTTAGGCTCATACTCTCAATAACTTAACCAATTCTGCGACACAATATGATCCAATATAAACCAAGTTTGTTTGAAATAAAATAATTCAACCAAATGGCTTAAATTATTCCCAAACACACTTTTACAAAAGACTCGATATAACACTAGGACTCACCTAAGACCTTGTCAATGGATTCCACCCTAGCTTTGGGGTTTAAGTTGAAAGAAAAAATTTGACGATTATCCATGTTTAGAAACACACATAATTTGGTGAGGTTAGAAAATTTCCTAGGATGAAGTCCTTTGCCAAAGTTAGAGGCTAACCTAGGTGTTGTTATATATTTAAAAAATCATACTAACATAATTTATAATACAACTTGCAAAAATTAGGCTTAGAATGATACCATATTGCTAGATGATGACTTTGAACTTCGAAAAAGTTCACTTTTTTGTACTCTACTTCCTTGGATTGTTGACAAAGTTTGGTCAACAAACCCCACTCTTGATCCTAAAAGGGTTTTAGAGTGAGACTAAACAAGCTCTCCTCTCGTAGATGTTAGTTTTGTAGCATCAGATGGTGTTCTAGTCTCAAACTTTGTGGAGAGGCTAAAACACGTGAGTTCTCCAAAACCCATAAATCGTTTATGGAAATTCCACCTAGAGATAGCTCAATTAAATTAATTAACCATCATTTAATTTTTTCCTCAGTCTAACTTAGAAAAATTGGTTAATTAATAGTAATTAATTGAGAAATGTGAGAATTCTCTAAAAACTCACACAATCAACCTAAAGATGATCTCAACCATCAATTAAGTTTTAATCTTGCTCATTAAAGACCCAACTGGAGATTATAAGAGGAGTTTGATGGGTAGATGGAGAAACACACAAAGTGAAAGTCAGTAGTGCGAGTTCCTTGGCAAGTCGAGCTATCCAGCTTTAGAGGTTAAGCAGAGGAAGAGAGTTCAAGCCAAAAGAGACATAAAGGGGCAGAGACAGTGACTCTAGAGGAGGATTCCAATTTCAGAGAGTCAGGAGAGGAGGCAGATTTATTTCTCCAGGAGGTTGTGCAGGTACAATGCAAAAGCCTTAAGGAGGCAGTTCAATTTCGCTGAATTAGTGGTGGATTCAGTTGCCAAAAGTCGGGAAAATTTCCAGAAGGCCAAGAGGATTATTTCCAAAGTAGATGGGTAGATGGAAAAACACACAAAGTGAGAGCCAGTAGTGCGAGTTCCTTGGAAAGTCAAGCTATCCAGCTTCAGAGGTCAAGCAGAGGAAGAGAGTTCTAGTCAAAAGAGACATAAAGGGGCAGAGACAGTGACTCCAGCGGAGGATTCTAGCTCCGGAGAGCCAGGAGAGGAGGCAGAGTTATTTCTCTAGGAGGTTGTGTAGGGAGCAATGCAATAGCCTTAAGGAGGCAGTTCAACTTCGCTGAACTAGAGGTGGATTCAGTTGCCAAAGGCCGAGAAATTTTCCAAAAGGCTAGGAGGAATATTTCCAGAGCGGCAGCAGGCAGAATGACTTGAGTAACAGTGGTTCCAAGTTGAGCGTCTGACAGGATACGCAGAAGGCTGCGCAAAAGGGTTTGGATGGCTTACTTGGAGTAGTCATATTTTGTCGAGATTGCTAAGAGAGGAGGGTAAATCCCCTCAATTGATTTCTCTGGTACTTCTCTTAGATAGAAATGTCATTTTGGCATCATTTTATTGTACTCGGAATTTCACTGTTGCATAATACTAAAAACCCTCAGCTATTGCACCGGTTTTCCCACATTGGGATTTTCTGGGGACAATTGTCTAAAATAATTGTGTCATTTTTATGTGTGTGTGCTAGCATATTTCTCAGTTTCCAACATTTTATTTTCCACAACACTTTTATGGCGAAAATTGCAGTTGTGATTTTATTCGTTGTTTGTCATAGCAAATAAATTGCATAATTAAATTTACAGTTAGAAGAGTAATTTCCAGTTGTTGTAATAGAGTTATAAATTTTCACATGGTATCACAACATAGTTGATGGATAGGAATCTTAAGAGTCGAAAAGGAAAAATTTCACTATTCAAAGGGCGCAGCAGGACAAATTTCCCAGGGGTTGCGTAGTGCCTAGCTAGGCAATACGAATTGTTGGACAGGGTTTGATTTTCTAGTGGTAGAAGGTAGGAAAGTTTGATTTGTTCGAGGAAGCGATTCCAACAGGTAGATGGAGCAACAACTTAGTATTTCACAGAGCATATTTCTTATCTGGCGCAGTAGGATTTTGCAACAGTTTGCAATAGAAGAATCAACATTGGGTGGAAGAGAAATTGTACACACAGAGGGGTATTTCTCTCGAAGGGTTTCTAGTTAAGAATCTTAAATTTCCAATTATAGTAGCAAGAAGCAACAGGCATATTTTCTCACTCCAAGGAGTGAAAATAGCAATGCTAACAATCAAGCAGGTGAAAGAGGGAGATTTCCATATCAATTCGAGTTTTTGTAGAGATTGCCTCAACAAGGCTTCGAGATCAGGACAGATTAGAGGGTGCATCAAACTATTGTATCTAGAAGGGCAAGATGTCCTTCCTGCTAGACGAGTATGGTCTGAAGACATGCATAGAAAGAGTTGTCACAATACCTATAGATGCAAACCAGCTAGAAAATTACAATAAGGGGATGGCCAAGCTGAAGTGGTTGATTCTCATGGTGCTTGAGATCATATTATCTCGCATGTGGGGGCGAAAATACGGCCAAAGAAATGTGGGACGCTATTGCCTCAATGTACTAGAATTCAACATATTTAGGATGAGCTTGTAGCCATAGGAGAAGCACCTCAAGCTACAAATCTTGTGCATTTATCCCTCAATAGTGTCATCGAGGAGTGGGAGACCTTAGTCCAGGGCATTCTAGGACAAGATTAGTTACCTAGGTGGGACCGTGTGTGGGCAGATCTAGCACAAGAGGAGATGAGGCAAACTCTAGTAAAGAGCTCTATCAGTGGCGGTAGCAACAAAGGGCCGAAGGGTGTGAAGGAGGAAGAAAATGTGGCCCTTGCATCGAAGGGGAAAGCAAAAGGTCTCAGCCAGGGATAAGGCTCATAGGGAGAGAAGAAGAAGAAGGAGTATCTATCCAATATCAAGTGATTCAGGCGTGGCGAGTTTGGCCATTACAGTACTTAGTGTCCTCAAAGGAAGAAGGACAAGAAGGAAATGAAGGATCAGGTGGTAGCATCCATAGAGATAGAACATGTGTCCTCCAAACTAGAGGTACAATTCGCCTTGTGTGTAGCTATACCTCTAGGAGAGATGTGTGGAGACATAAAGTTCTAGACTCCAGAGTTGTGCAGAGTTGGGCAGGGTCCATCGAGGTAAGCATTGGATGGTGTTTTCTCTTGGTACAAGGACCCACAATATTTAGTAGAAGCTGGATCAATGTCAAATAGTGCAGTCAGTTCCAGAGTGACAGTTGCAATCAATTATTAAGGAGCGCAGAGCAGTGTTGACAGCAATGAAGGTGGCACAGTGCAGAGTCAGTAGTAGCGCAAATTTCCAAGTAGGCAGCACAGAGGCTAGTAGTAGTCAGAGACTTAGGAGACAATTGCAGCATGTGACCACAGTTGATTCAATATTTTGTGGATGCTTCTCAGTTGTAGTAGTTGTAGCAACAACAACAACAACGAGAGGGATGTTAGTTGCATCGCAATGCAAATGCAGAGTTGGTAGCAATACAAGTTGTATAGTGTAGTGTCAACAACAATACATATGCAACATGGTTCAGCTACAGTCAGTAGCAAATGAATCAGAGTTAGTGCAGTAGTTGATGGATAGTTGCCAGACATCAACAGCGTGGGAGGATGTTGGAGACAATTAGAGAACACCTTCCTGGCTAAGCGGGAGTGTTAGTTTTTGTAGCATCAGATGGTGTTCTAGTCTCAAACTTAGTGGAGAAGCTAGAACCAATGTTGCGAACATCGACATCGGGATAAAATCGACAAGGGTCTAGAAAACCAAAAAATTGTAAAAATTGGGAAAATATCGGTAAAAATCGGCAAACATCAGCTAGGCTAAAAAAATCTTGATTTCGAGATAAAATCAAGATGTTATCGAGATGTTCGCAACACTGGATAAAACACATGAGTTCTCCAAAACCCAGAAATCATTTATGGAAATTCCACCTAGATATAGCTCAATTAAATTAATTGACCATCATTTAAATTTTTCCCAAGTCTAACTTAAGCAAACTGGTTAATTAGTAGTAATTAATTGAGAAAAGTGAAAATTATCTAGAAACCCACACGGATCAACTTGGAGATGATTTCAGTCATCAATTAAGTTTTAATCTTGGTCGTTGAAGACTCAATTGGAGATTATAAGAGGAGGTCGATGGAGAGATGGAGAAACATAGAGTGAAAGCCAATAGTGTGAGTTCCTTGGTAGGTCAATCTATCTAGCTTCAAAGGTCAAGCAAAGTAAGAGAGTTCGAGCTAGAACAGACACAAGGGAAGAGACAACGATTCCGAAGGAGGATTCCAATTGTAGACAGTCAGGAGAGGAAGTTGAGTTATTTCTCCAAAATGTTTCACAAGGGAAGTGCAAAAGCCTCAAGGAGGTTGTTCGATTTAGCTAAACTGGAGGTGGATTCAGTTGCCAGAGGCCAGGAAAATTTGCAGAAGGCCAAGAGGATCATTTCCAGAGAAGTAGCAGGCAGAACGACTTGAATAGTAGTAATTCTGCGCCGAGCGTGTGACAGGTTGAACAGAAGTGATACAAAAGCCTGCGCAGAGGGTTTGGACAACTTACTTGGAGTTGTCAGATTGTGTCGGGATTGCTAGGAGAGGGGAGTAAATTCCCTCAGTTGATTTTGCCACTATTTCTCTCAGATAGATATGCCAGTTTGGCATCATTTTCTTGTAATCAGAAATTCACTGCTGCATAATAATAAAAAACCTCAGTTGTTGCACCAGTTTTCCCACATTGGGTTTTCCTGGGGACAATTGTCCAAAAATAATTGTCATTTTTTATGTGTGTTTTCTATCATATTTCTTAGTTTCCAACATTTTATTTCCAACAGCGTTTTTATGGAGAAAATTGCAGTTGTGATTTTATTCGTTGTTTGTCCTGGCAAATAAATTGCATAATTAAATTTATAGTTAGAAGAGTAATTTCCAGTTGCTGCAATAGAGTTAGAAATTTTCACAGTAAACTTCTTGCTAATCTTAGGCAGGAGTCTATTTATAATATCCATTTTCTCTTTCAAGGTTAAGTTGAACAAGACATCATGAATGACTTGTTTTGTCCTTGTAACTTGGCTAACATAATGGCCATCCAAATAATATTCTAGATAAAGCTATTGAGAAGTTGCCTTCATTTCAAGGTAACAATGCCATTAGTGCCAAGACTCAGCTTAGGAATTTGTGTGAGCAAGTGGTGTAATAATGCTAATGATGAGGATGTTAAGATGAGACTTTTTACCCTCTCTTTAGATGAGGATTCTCTTGATTGGTTCACTGAGCATCCTACTAACTCTTTTGATTCTTTAGAATCGATTATTAATGCTTTCAATGAGAAGTATGGAGATAAGAGAAAAGGCATTTTCTCAATGCCATTAGCTATATTAAGAAGAATGAGAAAGAGATAGTTGAGGAGCTTAACAAGATATTTAATGATATTGTGAAGAGTTTACCTCAAGATGTTAAACCTCCTGACAAGTTTCTTTTAATCTATTATATCGACGCTTTTGTTGTTGATACATCCTATGAGATGAGGATAAAGGGGCCTTGAAATTTGAATGATGCCCAAACAAAAGCCTTAAAGTTAAAACTAGAAAAATATAGAATGGAGTTGGGAAAGTCTGAGATCCCTGTTTTCAATAAAGGAGCTACAAGATTAGATGAATCCAAAGGGAAAAATGAAGCAAAGGAGATTGATAAGGATATTATCAAGGAGCTAACACAAATGATAAAGAACATGGAGCTCAACCAAGCCCAATTAATAAAGGCCATGCAAAAAAAAATAAGTGCCATGCAAAATAGGTTGGTCAACATGGAAATGTCTTAAGTACAAACATTCCAACCTAGGTCCAATGATAGATGGCAAAAGAATAGCAACCTTCCACAAGACTATAGGCCTCCAAATCCATTGGAGTCCACCAATATGGTGGATCAAGCTCCCCCATATTGTAGACCATGTGATAAGTTTCACAAGGAAGCCACATGCCTCATTGTAAGGAGTATCATTGAAAGTGGCATGATGGGAGGTGAACACATGGGAGCAAGTGGTCAAATCAATAAGTTCTCCATTGAAAATCAAGTTGCAACTATTGAAAGAAATCAAGAGTTCAATCATGGGTCTTATGCTTGTGGGGTTGATAATATGATTGCAAATTTTGATAATGTGACTAAATTTTTTGGGGAAAAGCCTACATTTGGACAAATTCTTGCCCTGGCCACACATAAAGGGGTGACTTATCAAAGAAGGGATAATCAAACTTGAAGTAATTACAACAATTTTTCTCCTTCTACTTCAGAAATGAGCTTTGACCTGAGTGATTGGATAAATAGTGAAAAGGTTTCCATCCCAGTATCAGAGCTTTTGAAGATACCATCTCAGAGGGAAATTTTGCTAAGTGTCGTTGAAGTTACTCAAAGGGAAGAATTGCCTAACGACGTACCATAAGATGAGGAAATTATACTAAAGAGTATGAATTGTTATGTGGGGAATGAAGATCATCAACCGTTCTTCATTTCTTTGATGGTGAATGATCTTTTACATAATTGAATGATAGATTCAAGGCTTCATCAAATGCCATGGCCAAGAAAGTCGTGGAGAAATTGAACTTAAGGGTATCCAGGCCCTATCACATGTTCCATGGATTCAAAAAGAATTGAAGTGTGGGGATTAATTAAAGATTTACAGGTTTTCCTAGCAACATACCCAGACAAAATAATGACTATGGATATTGTTGTCATAGATGTGCCTGATGCATGGGGGATGCTCCTATCAAGGAAATGAGCATCAGAGTTAGGTGGTAGCCTTCAAATGGACCTATCATAAGCCACCATCACCATGATAAATCATACCTTTGTTAGGTTTGATTGGGATTTAGAGCGAAGATATCATGTTGAGGCTACAAGGAAATCCAAAAATGAAATTATTCATGGGTCATACAAGCTAGGGAGTGATGCAGTGTTGACGAATTTTCCATTGTAAAAATTATATCTATTGCAGCTACTCGAAGTTATTCTTCTAACTCAGAAATTAATTATGCAATTTATTTACTATGACAAACAACGAATAAAATCACAGCTGCAATTTTCACCATACAAATAATGCTGAAAATAAAATACTAGAAACTAAGAAATTCTAACACACACAATAAAATCGACAGTTATTTTTGGAAAATTGTCCCCGAAAAACCCAACTTGGGAAAACCAGTGCAAAAAATGAGGGTTTTATTATTAATGTTCATAAGTGAATCAAAGTACAATAATTTAGATGCCCAGCTGGCAATCTAATCTAAAGAAAACACTAAAAAAATATTGTGAGAATTATTTCTCACATAATAGTTATTTTCTTCCTTCAAAATAGCTTTCCCAACCTGTATGTGAGATGCCCATGTCAGCCTCTGCGCAGTCCCTATGCTGGTCCTCTGAAGATTTCTGCCTTCCTCCCTTCCACTCTTCCAAGAACTGAAAACTTTCTCCCAGAATGTTGTTGTTCTCCTACTCCACCCACTACTCACCCTTTGGCTCTATCTTCTCTGTTGATTTGTTGCTACTGAGAAAATCAAATTGCTTCGGAAACTAAGTATCTCCACTGGATGATCTCCATCACCACATCGAATTTCTTTTATAATCCATTGTTGGAGCATCAATGGCCAAGATCATTTCTGGGTCGATCCGTTTGAGTTTCTAGATGATTCACGCCTTATCTCAATTAAATCTAATTAATTAGCCATATTCCCTAAGTTTAGAGTTAGGAAATATTTAAAAATTGGTTAATAATCTAATTGAGATACTTCTAGGTGGAATTCTCAGAATCAATTTTTGAGTTTGAAGATATCATGTATTCTAGCCTCTCCACAAAATTTCATGGCTAGAACACATCCAATGCTACAAAAAATAACTCTCCCTCTTAGCGAGGAATGTGTTCTAGCATTGTTGCCCCCTGTAGCAACACCCTGTCTCTGCATCATCTCCTATCACGCTGCTGATGTCTGACTACTGCTGCCCACCAACCCCTGCGCAACTCTAACATACATTGCCTATATGCTGCTGCTGACTCTGCAAAAACACTGCCAACACTGCATCTGCACTGCAACTCCCTCTTTATCTATTGCTATTGTAACTGCAACATCCAAAATAGCATGTCTTTGCTACTGAAACAGGCTCTCCACCATACCCATATGTTCTCTGAAATAGACGAACTTAGCGCTCCCTAGATCTTTCATGAGTATATTTGCAACTTGCTCTTCTATGGGAACATATTGTAGTTGGACTGTTGTTCGCTATACACAATCTCTGATGAAGTGACACCGAATATCAATGTGCTTCAACCTGTCATGAAACACTGGATTCTCTTAGAGCTTTATGCAACTCTGATTATCACAATAGACATTGGTTGCCTCCATCCTCTACCTGAACAAGCTTATTAGCAGCTTCCGAAGCCATATAGCTTCGCACATAGTTGTGCTAGTTTCCATATAATCTACTTCTGCAGAGCTCAATGCTACTGACTTCTGCTTCCTACTACACCAAGAAACCATACCTGATACAACACTAAAGTAGTACTCGGATATACTTTTCCTATCCACTTAACTACCTACGCAATTTGCATCTGTGTACCCACAAAGTCTGATGTCATTCTCTCAAGTATATTTCAACCCATACTCGACTGTGCCTCAAATGTATCATAGAATATGCCTTGTTGTTGTCCAATGTACCCTTTTCGGTTTCACCATGAACTCACTAAGGGTATTAACTACGAAGAAAATGTCTGGCCTAGTGTTGACCAAATACATGAGAGACCCAATGAGCTGTCTATACAAGGTGGGGTCGACATCCTTGTCATCTTCCAGTTAGTAATCATGGGTGTAGACATGGGTCTGCAATCCTGCATTCTGAACCTCTTCAAAATATATGTAGTGTATCTTCCTTTTCCAAGGAAATGTCCCCATCCTTCTACCACACCTCCAACCCTAGGAAATAGTGCGTCAACCCCAAATCCATCATGTCAAATTCTACTGCCAGGTTCCTCTTGCAATCCTCTATGAACCCTGGTGATCCTATAAAGAATTGATCATCCACATACAAAACTAGAATGAGGGGCTCATCCTCTTCCATCAAATAGCAAAGGTTGGGATCTGCGTCACTTTTGACAAACCCCATCTGTTGCAAGTAGGTGTCAATTCCACCATACCATGCCCTAGGAGCCTACTTGAGCCTATATAAAGCCTTCTTCAATTTGCACACATGTGTGCGCCTCCCCTGAGTCTCAAATCCCTCTAGTTGTTCTATGCACACTTCCTTCTCTATCACTCCGTTCAAGAAGGTTGTCCTAATGTCCAACTAGTAATCTGCCATCCCATCTGAGCTGCTAGATATATAACTGATCAGATGGAAGTGTATCTGGCAACTGGGCCGAAGGTTTCCTCATAATCTATCCCCTCCTTTTGTGCATACCCCTTTGACACAAACTTAGCCTTGTACTTTTCCACACTGTCATCTACTGCATATTTGATCTTGTATATCCATCTAAAACCTACAACTAATCTGTCTTCTGGCTTGGCCACTACCTCCCAAACATCACTTGTCATGATAGAGCTATACTCTTCTACTATGCCATCTATGCACACCTGATGTTGTGCAGCCGCATGAAAGATGGAAGGTTCTGTAACCTAATCTACCAATGCTTGGTGTCTACCAGGTTGTCTATGTTGTCTCTTGCTTGTCCTAGGAGTCCCAATAAACGCCTTTGCATCCCTCAATGTCTAATGAACCTCTTTGCTAGCACGACCACTAGTTGTGGGTGGTTTTGCCAGCTCCTCCTCATCCTGTCTCTGTTGCTCCATCTGTTGAGAACTCCCTAAATTTCCTGTCCCTGAGGAAATACTGGTACTGGTCACAGTACTTGACCCTTGTGACTATCCTCCTTCTTGTCCCACTAGTTGCTCCTATGGCTTCCCCTACTGCTAGACTAAAGGAGCTTTTGCTGACTGATTCTGATCACTAGCAGGCATCTCTTGAGACCTCCTGAAAGTTCGTTCCTCCATGAACTTCACGTCTCGTCTTAGTACTATCTTCCTACTATTAGGAATGTAGTTTTTGAATGCCTTTGAGGTTTCGTTGTACCCAACAAAAACCCCTTCTCTGCAGTTCGATTTAGCTTGGTCCTTTTATCATGTGGCACTTGACAATAGGCAACGCTGCCAAAAATTATGAGGTGGCTAACTTGAAGCTTCTTCCCTGTGAAGGCTCCTTTTGGGATTTTCTTCCCCAATGCTCTATGAGGAGTCCTATTCTGAATATACACTATTGTGTTACATGCTTCTGCCCACAGAAATCTGGGTAGATCTTGGTCATATAACATAGCCTTTGCAGCTCCAATAATGGTTATGTTTTTCCGCTCCGCTACACCATTCCGCTGTGGATTATATGGAGTTTTCCGTTCTCCCTTGATGCCTTCCTTCGCACAAAAATTTGTGAAGTCTTTATCAATATACTCTCCACCATTATCTAAGCAAAGTACATTGATCTTCTTCCCTGTTGCATTCTCCACGAGAGCTTTAAACTCTCTGAAACGATCAAAGACCTCATCCTTGGTCTTCAAGAAGAAGATCCAGGGTTTCCTGGAATGATAATCAATAAATGTGACGAAATACTTAGCACCGCTAAGAGCTCTAGTGGACATTGGGCCATAAAAATCTGAGTGTATAAGTCCTAACATGCCATCAGCACTGTTGTCACTCCTTGGAAATTCCGCCTTAGCATACTTGCCAAGTACGCACCCTCTGCACACATCATCTTGTTTAGTCCCTAGTTCAAGGACACATGTTACGGTTTCCTTGAGCATCCTAACTAATCCATGATGTAGATGTCCCATTATTTTGTACCATAATTCATTCAGCTCCTTCCCACTGCTACTGTTGTTGCCTATCAGTGCCATTGGAGAATCGATTTGTAATTAGTACAACTTGTTACTTCGAACTCCAATCTGTCTTACTTTCTTCCATATTGGATGCTTGACATACACTTTCCTCCCTACAAAGTGAACATTGTACCCTTTATCCTGTTACTGGGATATTGAAATCAAGTTCATACCCAATCCTGGCATATGCAATACATCTGAAGCATTGGTGCTTGCTCTTGACTCCTGAAAATTTATGGTACCTCTCCCTGTTGGAGTACATTTTGTTTTGTTTCCCATACTAATCTGGAAATCCATTTGCTCCTCTCTATAGCTAGAGAAATATTCTCTAACCCTTTTCATGTGAGTTGAAGCTCCACTGTCTATGTACTAGACTCCCTGTGAAGTTGATCCTGCTAAGCGAGGAAATCCATCTTCCAATCTAGAAGACAAATCTAAAGTCTCATGAATGTTACTTTCGTCCATGGCTAAACTGGAACAAATTTAGTGTGTTATTTCTCTTATCCTCCCGACGTCAATTTTGTAGCCTACAGCAAAACTTTTCTGCATCCAACTAATGTTTTTCTCTTCAGAAAAGAACTGAGCCACAACTACTCCCTCTGACTATTGGAATCACTAACTGGGCAATTCAATTTTCCTGCCTCCTCTCAATTGAAAAAATCGAATTGCTGCCTTAGCAACTCGAACTACCTGATATGGTTTCTGCGCAGTCTCTCTGGGAATTTCATCGGTTGCTCCTTTTGAACAACGAAATTCCTTTTTGTGCTCCTGAGATTCATGGCTGATCAATTAAGCTCTTATACCATGTAAAAATTCTATCTACTGCAGCTATTGGAAATTATACTTCTAACTCAGAAATTAATTCTGCAGCTTCTTTACTACGCAAACATCAAATAAAATCATAGTTGAAATTTTCACCATACAAATACAACGGAAAATAAAATACTGGAAACTGAGAAATTCTAGCACACACACATTAAAATTGACACAGTTATTTTTGGACAATTGTCCCCAGAAAAACCCAACTTGGGAAAACCAGTGCAATAGATGACGACTTTATTATTAATATTCAACAACAAATATGAGTACAATAATTTAGATGCCCAACTAGAAATCTAATCTGAGGAAAACACTGGAAAATATATTGTGAGAATTTTTCCTCACCCCACAGCGATTTTATGCCTCCGAAATTTCTTCTCCAAGCTCTGTGTGAGATGCCTGCGTTAACCTCTGCGCAATCCCTACGTTGGCCCTCTGAAGATTTCAACCTTCCTTACTCTTCCAGACTCTAAAACCTTTCTCCCGGAATGTTGTTGCTCTCCTACTCCACATGCTACTCACCCTCTGGCTCTATCTTCTCTACTGAGCTGCTGCTACTGAGAAAATCGAATTTCCTGGGCAACTTAGAATTTGCACTAGATGATTTCCATCACCACATCAACTTTCTTTTATAATCCACTATTGGAGCATCAACGACCAAGATTAAAACTTAATCAATGGATAGGATCATTTTTGGGTCGATCCATGTGAGTTTCTAGATGATTCAGGTCTTATCCCAATTAATATTGATTAATTAACCATATTCCCTAACTTTAGACTTAGGAAATATTTAAAAATTGGTTAATAATCTAATTAAGACACTTCTAGGCAGAATTTCCAGAAATGATTTCTGGGTTTTGGAGATCTCATGTATTCTATCCTCTCCATAAAATTCCATGGCTAGAACACATCTGATGCTACAAAAACTAACATCCACCACCCATGTCAGAACAAATTCAGAATGAAGAGTTTAGGCATATAACATAGAAAGCTTAGGTATTCCAAATCTTCCATCTAAGCATTTGCAAGACAAGGCAAATGGATTGATAGTAGTTTCATCATCATTACACTAACCAAGAAGAAAAGAAAAAAAAAGAAGAGAGATGTAAAAGATATATCATCAATGATAAATACGATCAAGCCTTAACAAGTTGGCAATCAAAAAACGAAAAGGAAGAGGCAAAATAATGAAACTAATGTCTATAAACAAGTTAACATTGGGGCAAGTCAAAGTCCCAAGATAGTCAAGATTGGACAGGGCACATTAGAGAAAGAACCTATGGATTTTCCTTCTGAGTAGGCTGAATATCTCAAAATGAACTTCACCAAAGACATCTAATGCCATGGGGCATCTTTGTATAGTATTTCTAACCCTACTCCTGGTCATTTTTGTTCTTAGATTAGATTTCATTTTCTGCTATTAGATTAGTTTCTATTTCATGTTATTAGAGTAGTTTTTATTTCAGCATGTTAGATTAGTGTTTCTGTTTCAGTATTTCATTTTATATTATGAATTATGGAACGGGATTCTACTGATATACTTTAGTTGAATGCAAATCCAGTTTCTCACATGCCTTCATGAAAGTACATGTCCCCATGTGGAGCCAAATGTGGACCGCTAAAGATGCATTTGATTTTTTTTTTAAACTCCATTCCCAAAGTACATCTCAGGGCGCTCTTGCACTTTCATATCATTCAAAGTTCCATATTTCATCAGGGCTCTTAAGCGCCTTTCTTCTCTTTTCATTTTGTACTCAGATTCCGCAACCCTGCAAGGACATTGTAAACATGACACTAGCATGATGCATAAAGCTATGTATAACGTAACAAACCTAGGATGTTGAGACTTGAACAACAAACGAATACACCTTGGAGTTTATTCTCTTACTTAGTTAATTATTCTCACTTTTTAGCGGTGAACAATTTTCGAGGTTTTTCACTCACCACATACCCCAAAGTGTCATATCCCCATTTTTATTCTCCTCCATAGTACAGCCAAGGTGGATTTCCAGGGCACGGGATGGCTAGATCATGGGAGCAGGTTTATGTCATCAGGGATTCTAAGGGAGTTTTGAAGAGGTTTTATGGATCCAATGGCATTTGCTTGGCATATTCCTTCACTCGCACAATTTTCCTTTCATTTCGTTGCATTCCGAGAACTTTCAACAATTTGTAGTAGGAGCCTAGCTTAATTAATTGTGCTCGAGGTGGCATTCCGAGAGGATTAATTGATGGAAAACATTAGTGTAATAGCTCATTGGAACTAGAACGAGAATATCTACAGGTTGGGATGCTAAGAAGTGGCTTTCAGTGGTCGAAGAGAGTATACTGGCCAATTTATCATTTTCCCACATTAAAAAGAATATTTTAATTAAAATAGAAAGAGGGAAAAGTGCTCCATAATTAAAATAATAATAAAATAGGAAGTTCTAGAGGGGTCATTCAAATTTATAAAAAGGGAACAAGGCCACTAAGAGACATCTTGGATTTGATCTTTCTTCTTGCAAAAGAGGTTTGAGAATTTAGTTCTCTACTTCGTTGTAGCCCCAGAACGAAAACCCTTGGGTGATTTGGTGAGATTGGGTGAGTACCCATCTCCCTTTGGTGAATTCATCCAGAATTCACATGAGAGCTTAGCAGTGGCAGTTCAGTTCAGATTTGATGGAAGGCTAATCCAGCATTAGAGCAGATTCTTGAAGCCAGTTCTATCTCAGCTATAGCAGTTGTTTCGGCATGTAAAACCCCATTTTATATATTATAAATAAAGCTGAGATTACTTCTTCTCATTATTGTTATTTGTAGTTCTATGTTGCTAAATATTACATAGAAAATCGTCTGTTTATAAATGAAAATTTTATTTGAAATATTTTTGCGTTAAAAATTTCGAGAAATTGCTAAAATTTTGCATTTGGAACATTACAGTGGTATCAGAGCATCAATCTTGGCTCAGCCTGCAGGTTTTCAGTTGCAGCGATTATGATTCGAGGGTTTCGGGATTATTTGCAATGACACCAAGAAATGTCAATTTTTTTTAACTTGCTTACTTATTTCAAAATTTTTGGGAGAAATTTTTATTGGCCATCCTACAAGAAATTTATTAGTAAGTATTAGACAATTTTCTCTAATTTGTCTTCTACTTAATGATTGTACGACATATTGGCTATTGCAAACGACCCACATATATCAATTTTTTTTCCATTTTGCAAAGGGTTAAAATTTTAAGAATTGAATTATTATTTCTTTTAAAGAACTGATTTTTGTTGTTTGAGTAAATTGAAAAAAAAAGGTCGTATTGAAGTTATTTTATAAAGGGGGTTCGAACTAAGTTGTACGAAACGGAGAAACGGGGAAGCGAAGCAACGCGGAGCGAACGAAACCGACCTCCAAATTTTGGAACGGGGAAACGCGAATATATTAATAATTTATATAATATTATTATAATAGTATTATTATATATATATATATATATATATTATAAACATTTAATTATTAATATATATGTGCAATCTAATGATTGAGGAATGAGAGGCACTGCTATTTTAACTTTAGAAATGGTTTCTAGAAGTGATTGAAACCTAAAAATTAAAATTATTAGAAAAAAAAAAAATTAACAAGTGTTATTTTGTGGGAAACGGGGCCCGTACAGCGTGGAAACGCGCCCGTACGGACGGAAACGCGTTTCCACGCCGTACAGTACGTGGAAACGCGTTTCTGTTTCGTTTATGTACGGAAACGACCCCTCCCCCTACGTTTCCTGCAACTTAGGGTTCGAATATCATTTTTAATAAATCGTGGCACATTATTTTAAAAGTGGGCCAAGCCTGAATTATCATCATAATGCCGAATCTCATTGTGTCGTCAAGCAATAGTCAAAGTGCTGGAGCCGAATTTAAAGCAGACAAATGTTACCAGTGAAAAACCCCATGGTTGTGGTCATGTTGGTCTGACCAATCGGTATAAGTAGAGTCATCATATTCATTGTAAATCCGTCATAACAGATTTCAAAGGCAAGCAATATTTAGAGGGGCAGAATGAAGTGAACTACCTATGATGTTCGATCTAAGATCGATCCAAGTTTGTTTGCCAGAACAACAACCAACAAGTGAATGCACTAGGTCAAATCCCACGAACTTCTCATCCGACGTGTGCATGGTCCAATTCTTTTACATCCAAAATTGTTGATCGCAACCGTGGTGACGAAGTCTCTCCCTGAAGGCAAGGTCTCGATCCATTGTTGAGAGGAGGAAGGCATTGATCAGTTGTCACTTTATTTGCCGGAGGTTAAGTATTGCCGAGAAAGAAATTTCCCCTGGAATTAGTTTCTTGAGGTAAATCTGGTCAAAGTCATTGGAATACACTTAGGACGAGCATCGCATATTCTTTGTTTGTTGCACTGTGTGTTGAAGATATTTAACTGTGTATAAACCAGAGCACATGCGTCTGAGGTGACAGACAAGTGCGCTAATCGTGGCAGCCTGTGGACGTTGTTAGAGTTTGTCAAAGGAAAATGAAGTCGTTTGGACATAGGCAGAATCCCACTTCACTATAGCTATCTTCTCAATTTGAGAGGGTCTTATAGCAACATTTTGAAGGGATTGATTTAGTGTCATTTGCTGGCTATGGGGCATGCTACATTTTTCGTGGTTAGCACAGTTCAAAGCAGGTCGTGGCTTTCTTCTATACTGAACTGTAACCCGAGTTTTGGGCAGTGTCAAAGATGTCGATATATTGTGGTTTCATGTGAGCTATATGTATCATGGTCTGACTGCAAAGAACTGTGTTCATTGTTCAATCGCCATCACTTGGGTACAAGGATTAAGTGACTGCATCAGAACAAAGATCAAAGTGAAGAGAGTCTGCATAGTTGTTGAATCACACAAACAGGAGCGCTCCAAATCTTGGTGGGACATGGACATAGAAGTGGTTTTGACTGTGTTCGCTTGGCTCCGAGGAACATAATTATTGGGTACAAAACATGTTGTATGACAAGTTATGACGGGTCTATATCATTTTCTGTCATATGTTACTCAGATACTTGTATTCTGATATTAAAAATCAGACTAGTAGAGATCATAGCATTAATGGTCAGTGTCAACTGATGTTTTTGATAACTTCTTGTATGTATGGCCTAATTTTTATAGCAGGAAGTCACTAGTCAATTGTGAAGGTCTTGTTCTATATTGCAAAAAAAAATTATGCTTCCGGTCAAAGTTATATATTTTCACTGTTGCTATAGAGTGAGGATTTTCTTGTTGTATGGCTCACACATGATGAGAGGTCCAGAGTGAATGCTAAGTGAGCATGTCATGATCCATAAGTCGGTTGGGGCTAATGTTTGAAAAGACAGGATATACTTTCACTATTGGACATTACAGATTTTGAGTCTGAGCATAACTTTTGTATGTTTTGGTCATATGCTATGGTATTGGTTGAGTCTTGCGTCATCTATTTTTGCTAAGGTTTAATTTTATTGATGAGCATGCCCTATATCTTATGTTGGGGAAGTTTGTTAGTCATATTCATATAAAAACAATTTGATATACTTGCCATCATTAAACAAATACATGGATCAAACCTTCATAGACTCCCTTAATAAACTAGCAGCAACTATCAACAAATCCCTTTCTGATGGGATACTTACTTTGCTACAGCAAGAGCTGCCACAGAAAGAGAATGAGTTGGGACACAAAATCTTTAAACTTGGGACAAATTTGAAACACATGAGGGTCACGGTGAAAGCCCTTCTCAAACTAGAAGAACTTGCTTCACTCCTCTCCAAGTTGCATCAATCAGATGGTAAAAACTTAATTTGGGCCCTAAAACCAGCTATGCTTGCCCTAATACAAAACAAGTTCCTGGAGTACCCTTGTGAATGGCCCACAGTCCCAGTTTTCTCCTTGTCTCAGTAGTATCATGATGTGTTATTTTTTGTAGCATTAGATGTGCTCTAGCCACAAAATTTTGTGGAGGGGCTAGAATATATGGGATCTCCAAAACCCAGAAATCTTTTTTGAAAATTCCACCTAAAGACGACTTAATTACATTATTAGTTGTTTTTAAATGTTTCCTAAGTCTAAACTTAGGGAATATGGCTAATTAATCATAATTAATTAATTCATGGTGAGAATGTTTTAGAAAAGTATTTTTGGCTAAGGCCTTGGAAATGAAAAAAGGTATTTTTGGCACATTATTTGCGAAAATAATGGAAATTAAGTGAAACAGAAAGTGAAAGGTCACAGGTTGTATGTGAGGAGGGAAATGAAGGAAAATAATCGAAAATTGAATAAATTAGAGGTCTTGTTGTCGTGCAGATTGACACAACAACGCTCAGACCAGGGGCTGTCACTCTGATCCCCGATCCCTCCGTTTAAGCCTGTCTCCCGCGGCTAAGGGGGGTAGACCCTGTGAGATGATGAAGACCAACTGTCGACCAGTTGGTTTGGGAGACACGAGACACGATAAGACAAACACTAGATAATTTCGATTTTAGCAGACCAGTGCCTTAAATTGATTGAAACATGAAACGAGAACAATACTCTTAGAATAACCAAAACGATATCCAGCAACTGAAGAATTTTAAAATGAGTGATAACCATTAACTAGATATCATATTCGTATCTCGACTTGAAATTCAGTGTGAAAGAGATAGCACGAAAACAACTGAATCTGACAAAAGATAATTTTCCACGAAATTTATATATTTTCTGACAAAATTAAAACAAAAATTTAATCCTAAGAAAAATAAAATCTCAAAACCCTAAAAAATAACTCTAAACCCTAACTATTACCCTTTACGAAATTTTTGATTGATTTTATTTTATTTTTTTTTTATTTTTTATTTTTTTTATTTTTTTTTTTTTTTTTTTTTTTTTTTTTTTTTTTTTTTTTTTTTTTTTTATAATAAAATCTAAAAAAAAAAAGAAAAGGAAAATTAGTCTAAATATAAAATCAAACCCTAAAAAAAAAATCAAAACAAGAAACTAAAAGTTAATCCCCTTTTTTACCTTTTTTATTTTTATTTTTAAATGAAATCTAAAAAAAAAATTAATTTAGATCTAACGAATCTACAATACATACATTTAATCAAAACAAAAAAAAAAAAAAATAAAAAAAAGAAGAAAAAAATGACCAAACTAAAAAAAGAAAAATCGATTGTATTAAACCTAAACAAAACTAAAATTTAAAATTTAAATTTTAACCTAAAACTCTAACAAATGTTTTGATTTTTTATTAAATATTTAAAATTAAAACTAAAACAAACTATATGCTACCCAACAAAATATTATTAAAGCCTAAGAGAAAAGAAAAGAAAATATTAAACTAGAAACAAAAAAGAAAATGACCAAACGTAACTATTCTAAACTCAAAAAAAATAAAAATAAAGTCGCATACGAAAACCGATTTTCTGTCTTTGCCTTGTGTTATAACGCATGCACAGAAACGATTTAACAAACCCTGCAAATGAAAACGATTCACTTGCACTTGCCGCAACGTCGATTTGAAGGTCTGCTACAGGAGGACGGAAGAGCTGTGGGGAGATGAGAGTGACCACGGACGCTGACTGAAACGGACAGGGCTCCTGGACGGAAAGAACACTCTAAAAAAATGCAGCCTAACGCTGATGATCAATGATTGCAGGTCTGCGTGGATGAGGGAAGACGCAGCTAGCAGGCAGGGAGGGTCTGAAACGGAGTTTTTTTTTTTTTTTTTTTTTTTTGAAGCAGATGAGTGGATGCAAAGAGTTTTAAGGACGCAGATTGCTGCCAGCAAAAGAAAATCGAAAATGGCAATGATACCCACGATAAATAAAAATTTGACTTGCGTTTTTATTGTGTTTGACAGGCTTGCAGCGCGGATGGAACGGACGCAGAAGGACGGGGTCGATCTCCCTAAAATAAAACTACTGCTCATAAAAAGACTTGGCCTGTATATATCAATGAAAAAAACAAAATGCAGTCTTGATGGAGGACAGAGAGATTGCCAACAACGATTTGATTTGATGCCCTGATGCCAGCTCCTTAGAAACGCCTTTTATTTTCGAGACAGCAGTATGGAAGCCCTGAAAGACAAGATCTTGGCAGAATTTCAGAGTAAAGCCCTTGAAAATTTATCTCAAAAAAAAAAAAAATTCACAAAATTTACAGCTCTGGACAGCCAAATTTAACAATCATTTGCAGTGATTTTTTTAATATATCAAAGATTTGAACTTCACTGTGAACATAAAAAAATTCTCTCAATGTAAAACACGAAATAGAATTTAAAAGATTAACCCAGGGCACAATCAGCTGGGCTCTGCACAGAAAAGCCTGAGGGAGTTGGCTAGTTCAACTCAGAACTTCCCCAAATGCCCACAAATACCCTTCACCTAAAGGGTTTCCTGCACACCTCGAGCAACATCAGTAAAGAGGGCAAGAAATGCTGCCAAATTTCAAGAAATAATGGAGATCCCTGCCATTATTCCAGAAACCCTACAACATTCAAACCCTAGCACGTGAGCAAGATACCTGTGCTCACAATGCTCTGAAAACCATCTATTATTAACTGCTGAAAACTGAAATATGCAGAAAAAGAAACATCTCACAGCAATTCCAGAGAGTAACACCAGCCAGTTTTGAACCCCAAAGTCTTTTTATTAACCAGAAAATCAGATTACAAGAGAGCTTTTTTCAGTACAGACTCACAGATCAGATGATCTGAAATGACCACCTAAGACCCTATATAAAGGAAATGATCCCAACGGCTAGTTCGAGTGATCCATGTTGAAATGATCTCGACCGTTGATGAGGATCAAGACATCTCTTGATCCCATCCGTCGATTTAAAAATATTATTATTTTATTATTTTTTAAAATTATTTATTTATTTATTTTTTATTTTTTATTTTATTCTTATTTTTTTAATTTTTTTTTATTATTTTTATTCATTTTTTAAATTCTTTAATTCATTTTAAAATGGATCATCGAACTAAGACCTTGGAAACTTCACCTAGGACCTAGGACTTAGGACTTATGAGGGGATTTAAACATTTTTCAACCCTCAGGACACATTACATTATGACTTTAACAATTTACATCCAAGGGAGAAAAAACCCCTTTAACACAGACCCTCACAAATCACCCAGTTCTGCAACACGACTATAATCTAGCAGGCTAACACGCTAGGATTCTCTAAAATTCCACTGACAAAATCTATCCCGGCTTTGGGGTCAGGTTTGAAGGAAAACTCTGCCGATCCGTGGATCGGTGAGACGAAAAACCTTCCGGGACATAGATTATCATAGGAAAGTTAGGTCCACCTAGTCAATTTACAACACGACTCACATCTGCTAGGATTATTTACAATTAATACATGCAGACTGGGATCAAGCTGTTGATGACTGCAGGACGGCACGGACATGCTGATCAGGTGCTGCTTCTTTTTGTAAAAAAAAAAAAGGAGTGTACTGCATGGGTAGTTGACCAGTAGAGGTCAACAAAAGGTATGGAACTTAATCAAGCAAGATTAATGGCTGATCATGCCAGGGAAATTAATTTTATGCAAAGCAAGTTATTAGCCCTAGAGGAAAAGATGATGATCATGGAATTCTATCATTCAAATCAAGTGATTGCCATGAAAACAAGTTATCAAGAAGAAATAAGTTCAGTTCAGAACAAATTGTCAATTATGGGTGAAGAAAAGACCATCATCAGATTCGATTATAATAATCAGTTAGCTACCATGCAAGCAAATCATAAGAAAGAGATAAACTATATGCAAATTGCTTCATGGGCATGAAAGCAAAAAATGATAAAATTATAAAGGACATGGAAGCTGGTCAAATATGTCTTCAGAATAGGTTATTGACCATGGAGGAAAACCATGCCAAGGAAGTCAGTGCTATGAAGGTGGATCACTCTAACCAGATGGATGCCATAACAAGGGAAGAGATATAGGTACAAAAATTTCAGCATTAGTTAGAGGATGAAAGAAACAAGGAAACGTAAATAGATCATAAGCCTCCCTGTCTGCTGCAGCAAGCTCCATCTTATTATGAGGTCATTTGTTCCATTGAAAAGTGGTTAATTGAAGGTGACCTGGATAAAATGGAAATTAATAAGAATCACGTTGATGCTCACATGGTTGATCCACTAGTCATAACAGATCAGGTTCATAAAGAAGCGCAGGTCACAAGAGTCTTAAACATTCCAAATTTTCCGTACGAGCGTTTTTCGGATCAAGAAGGATGTTGTACGCCTACCGCATCATCATCAACATCACAGTTTGCCACAAAGAAAAAGAGCAAGAGAGAGAGAGAATGAGAAAGAAGTTTGATCCATCTGATGGTTGCGCGCAACTTGATTTTCGGATAGGAAAAAGTCCTACCATGTGCAGGATTGGACATGGCACATCTGAGAAACAACCAACAGATTTGCCTGAAAGCAGGCAAATGCTCAACATGCACTACATTGAACGCATCTGATGCCATGGGGCATCCTTTGTATTGTATTCCTAACCCTACACCCTTTTATTTCAGTATTTTATTTTGTAGGTAGATGTTTTCATGTTATTAGGATAGTTAATAAATGAAGAGCTTATATCTTTCTTGTGCTTAACAATATATGATGATTTTTGGATGGATGCTATTTATGTTATATTGTGTGTTGCGTGGATGTAGATTTTGGATTCTCACATTCCTTCGATGTAGTAACGTGTTCCCAAGTAGAGTCAGGTGTTGACCACTACGTGTCAACGACCCCTAGTAGCACACCCCCTTTTTTTGCAAAAGGGATAACACCTGATTGATGTGTTCGTGCCGTAAAACTAACATCATCAGCTTCACTTCCAAGATGTTATGTAAACCCTTTCTGCATGTGTATAATGTAAATAATCTCAGCGGATCCGTGTTGTGTATGTAATGGCTTAGGTAAACCTACTTTTTTGTTGACGATCTACATTCTGGGAGGTTTTTTGTCTCATTGATCCATTTTCGGATGGTTGAAAAAGTTTTCCTTTAGTCTTACGCCAAAGCCGGAATGGATTTTGTCACTGGGATCTTAGACGAGTCCTATTGTTTTAAACCGAGTCTATGTAAAAGTGATTTGGGAATAACACTAACTATTTGGTTACGTTATTTTATTAGAAATTGCTTAGTCTATTGGATTATATTTGTGTCGCAGAAATGGGTAGCCTGTGAGGGTCTATTACAAATGGGGTTTCCCCCTTATGATGTAAAAAATATGAAAATCATGATGTAAAGCGTTTTGAGAGTTGGAAAAATAATTTATCCCCTCATAGGTTAATTAATTATATTTTATGGCCAAAAATTAATTAAAATCCTAAACTAGAAATTAATTATTTCTAGGTCCTAGGTAAATTTAAATTCTCAAAAGACAAAGTTTGTCGGTCCTTAAAAATTGAATTTAAAGAAGTCCAAAGGCTAAGGTAAATTAATTATTTTGATAAATTTTAAGCCTTTGATCCCTGGGATTAAGTCAAAATCACAACTTTGGGGAAATTAACTCAAAAATTTAAATTTTGAGTTAATTAAAATACATTTAATTGAAAAATTCGAATTTCCTCGAGAATTAAATATTTCGACGGATGAGATTAAAAGAAATTTTAATCTTCATCAACGGTAGAGATTGCTTTGATGAGGATCACTTGAACTAGCGGTTGGAGGATTTATCTTTAAATAGGAAGTCATTTGTCAATGAATGGATACGACCTTGGAGTTGTGTGCTTAGCGAAAAGCTCGTGTAATCTTTTTCCTAGATAATAAAGAAAGACTTTGTGGTTAACTTTGCTGGTGTTACTCTTCATGGGAATACTGTAAGATGTGTTGTTTTCATGCATAATTTTTTCTAAAGCCATTGATAATAGCTTCTAAAGAGTAATTTGAGTACAGATATTTTGCTCAGTTTCTCGCTCTATTTTTAATGGCTGGATTGAGTTTCACAGGAAAATCTTGATTTTAGATCCTCGGATGTTAGGGGAAGTTGTTAAAATTGGCAACTAGGGCCAAAATCCATGTCGGTCATCTTATTTATGGCAGTTGATATTTTCCCTAGTTCCTCTTGTCGAGAGGTGTAGGATTGATCTAAAGACCATCCGATTCCGACAAGTATTTATGAAGATATGAATTTATTTGTATTTACTTGACAAATTGTCAAGATCGGCCAACAATTAAACGTGTGGCACATATGCCCAACAAATCATATAAGTACAGGTGAGGTTGATTCATTATCAATTCATCTCATCTCACTCTCTCCTTAGCTTTGGGCTACACAAGGAGCATCTCACACTTGGGAAGGAGGAGGATGCAGTAGGGCAAGGAAGACGCAGAAAGAAGGACACAGATGCTGCAGGTCATCTCTTTGACCAACGTTGACCAAGCATTGACCATTCAGGAGTGCAGTTTTGGTGTGGCTGCCTCTCCTAGGCAGGCCACACATTTTGGCATGCAAATCGAGGCAATCTGACCTTTTCTTTGACCAGCGTTGACTGCCCTAGTTTGGGGCAGCAGGATGACTTTAGTCAACAATAATTTGACTGTGTTTTGGGGGTTGTTTATGGGTTGCTTCTTTAAGTTGTTCAAGGACTAAATGACTGGGAAATTGACCAAGCATATTGGAGGTCAATTTCATCTCGTTTGACTAAGTTTGACTTTACTGATCTAGAGTTTGCCGTCGCTGATATAAAATTAAAAAATTCTGATTTTGTACTATTTCTCTCTGCTGAACTATTGAAGATAAAAGGAGATTTGATTAAAGGGTTTCCCCACTTTGGGATTTGTCCCTGGCTAGCCGCCACATCTTGTGTCTCTTGTCTTGGCTTGTTTTTCTGTCGATCGTTTAATGTTCTATCTGCACTTTACTTAATGTATATGTGATTGCTAATCAGTGGCTAATAAGAAGAAAATAAGTAAACTGCTCTAAGAATAGAACATACCATAATTTAACATGGTATCAGCGCTGAGGTGAAGACAAAGCCCAAGCAAGAGCAAGAGCAAGAGCAAGAGTAATCACCGAAGGTTGGCAAAGCTATCCTAAAAACTTCATGGGGTCCTCAACACTCTTCCCCGTCGAGGACAAGCTCTATGAGAAGTCTGACTATCGCGGATGGAAGATGTCTCCCGATCTGACTTTAGAAGATCAGGAAGTGTTGGACCATGTGAGAGGGAATATTGTTGCACCTCCATCAAATGCATCCAATTGCTGCCGAAAGCAAGTGGACCAAGGGAGAAGTCAAAGCAAAGAAGATCATCCAAAACTCTATCAACAAGCGCCTGGTGGCCTATGTTTCCGAGCTGACCACCTCCAAGGAAATCTAGGATAGACTGGTGAGTTTATTTAAAGTTAATAATGCAAATCAAGTTTTGTTCCTTAGAAATAAGCTAAAGGAAATTAAGAAGGGCAAAGATGAGAGTATGCAGACATATTTCTTAAGGATCACCAAGATCAAGAATGATCTTCTATCTATTGGGGAAGTAGTTCCTGACAGGGAAATGACTATCACAACTCTTGGAGGACTGCCACCTGAATTGTATATATTCAGGACTACTCTTCTCAACAATAATGTCATCCCAGGATTTGAGGAATTGATGGCTAGATGTATTCAAGAAGAAACAAGGATGGAAGAGCCAGAAATGCCCACACTTAAAGGCAATCCCTCTGCCTTTTCTTTTCATGCTAAAAGAAGAAACAATTGTGGGGCTAAATCCAAAGGAAACGCTGGACCGAAGGGTGGAAGAAAAGGACGATGTTACAATTGCAACAAAATGGGCCACTATGCGAGGGAGTGCCCTGATAAAAGGGACTCACACCATTACGATGACCAAAATCACTCTCAAGGCAATCAAAGGAATGGCAGGTCCAATGTCAGAGGTAAAAGAAATGCCGGAAATCAAGGAAGAGGACAACCCTTCAAGAAGGCAAGAAACTCCAGGTATGAATCTAACGTTGTTAATAATAAGCGAGATGAATATTGTCTACCAGCGGCCCTCGACTCACTAGGAAATTGGCTTATTGATAGTGGTGCCTCAAGGCACTTCAGTGGTTACAAAGAAGCTCTCTCTAATTTGATAGAGAAGGAGACCAACCTGGAAATTGTTCTTGGGGACAACGCAAAATATCCCGTGAAAGGCGTAGGGAATGTCACTCTTCAATTGAATCAGGGTAATACAATTCATTTGCAAGAAGTCCTATACGTACCTAATCTAAAAAAGAACCCGGTGTCCGTTTTGACAATGGAAGACAAAGGCTACAAGGTGACCTTCATCGATGGCAAGGTATGTGTATGGAAAAAGAATTTTAAAGAAGCTTTCACTCTTGGGATTCGAGTCGATTCATTATATCAAGTCGAAGGAAGTCCACTTGGTGTCATGTCTTGTGACACATCACTCAGTCCGAACTATGGCATTGGAGGTTTTCTCACCTTCATTATAAAACTCTACCCAATGCAAGACAAATGGTGACAGGGATGCCCGAGTTCCGAGTAGAGCAAGAAGGTGTATGTCCTGGATGTGGCGAAGGGAAGCTCAAAAGGAGACCATTCCCCTCAAGCCAAAGCAAGACCTTCGATATATTGCAGTTGGTTCACTTAGAAATATCTGGTATGATGCCTGTGAACTCCTTGGGAGAATATTTATATTACCTCACTTTTACAAATGATTATTCTCACAAGACTTGGATATACTCGTTGAAAAAGAAGGATGAAGTGTTCACTTGGTTTCGTCACTTCAAAGCCTTGATCGAGAATCAAACCAAAAAGAAGATCAAGATCTTAAGGATTGATAATGGGCCTGAATATGAATTTAATGAGTTCCATGACTTTTGCAAAGAGGCTGGCGTTAAGAGGGAGAATACAACACCATATATTCCTAAGCAGAATGGTGTGGTGGAAAGGAAGAATTGTACGATTGTGGAAGTTGTCCGTGCTATGCTCCATGATCAAAATCTTCCAAAATTTCTATGGGCCAAAGCTGCGAATACCGCCGTATATGTGCAAAATTGATGCCCTCATCAAACATTGGGTTCCAAGACTCCCAAAGAGATGTTCACTGGTAAGAAACTTGACGTATCTCATTTTAGAATTTTTGGAAGTCATGTATATTTTCATGTGCTAAAGAAGAAAAGGAATAAATTAGGTGCCTCTGGAAAGAAAGGAATCTTCGTGGGCTATAGCGAAAATATTAAGGGCTATAGAATCTATGTGGTTGGTCAAAGGGAAATCGAGATTAGCCTTGATGTCACCTTTGACAAAGATATGGCTCTTAGCAAACTTAACAATCTTCCTACTCAAAGAGGATCTAAAGAAGCTGACACCAGGGAACCGAAGGAAAAGGAAGATGAGACAATGCCCGATGTGGAAGAACCTATGGATCCTATTGATCCCTCTTCGCAAGAGCCTTCCTCTTCTAGGAAAAGGCCTTCATGGCTTGGGGGGACACTTGATAATGCTGAAGGACACATTGCACGCAGAGGGACTTTCTAGGAAAGTAAGAAGCCGACCAGGTATCAGGGATACTTGACCATCATGAGCACGATCATCCAAAAGGAGCCTTCATCATTTGCAGAAGCTGTCAAGCATCAAGTATGGAAGGATGCTATGACTGTGGAATACGAGTCCATCATGAAAAATGATGTTTGGGATGTGGTCCCCAGACCCTAGGACAAAGCAGTTGTCACTTCGAAATGGCTTTACAAGATAAAGCATGCAGTTGATGGAAGTGCTGAAAAGTATAAGGCTCGTTTTGTCACTCGTGGCTTCTCTCAGAAGGAAGGTATAGACTATGACGAGATATTTGCACCTGTTGCTCGATATATCACCATTTGCTTGATCATAGCCCTTGCTGCTTCGCAAGGATGGAACCTACATCAGATGGATGTCAAGATCGCGTTGTTGCATGGTTTGACAAAAGAGGAAGTCTATGTGGAACAACCCGAAGGATTTGAGATTCATGATCGGGAATCTCACATGTGCAGCGCTCTATGGGCTGAAGCAGGTACCTCAAGCATGGTATGAGAGGATCGATAGCTATCTGATGAAGTTGGGATTCACTAGGAGTGAAGCTGATCCTAACCTTTACTTTAAGGTTTAAGATGACAAACCTCTCATATTGGTGCTGTACGTTGACGACCTCTTTCTAACAAGTGCAGACGCTCTCATTCACAAATGTAAGAGGGATTTGGCTTCTGAGTTTGAGATGAAGGACCTAGGACTGATGGACTATTTCCTAGGACTAGAAGTCCGGCAGAAACCGGGGGAGATTTTCCTATCTTAAGGAAAATATGTGGTGAAGATATTGGAAAGGTTCAGTATGGTTGACTGCAAGCCCGTGACTACCCTGATGGAGCTTGACTTCAAGAAGTTAAGCGATAGTGCTGCCAGACCTGTTTTACGAAATGCTACCGAGTATCGTCAACTCATCGGAGCATTGATGTCCTTGGTGAACTCCCATCCGGATATATGCTTTGCAGTCAACACGTTGAGTCAACATATGGTTGAGCCTCACCACACACACTGGATTGGTGCCAAGAATCTGTTGAGATATCTTCGTGGCACAATCACGCATGGTTTGAGATACACTACTGGAGATGTGAGACTACATGGATATACCGATGTTGATTGGGCAGGCAATGTGGTGGACCGAACGAGCACTTCCGGGTGTTGTTTCTCTTTGGGATCTGCCTCGATATCCTAGATGAGCAGGAAGCAAAAGTCGGTGGCTTTGAGCGTCGTTGAGGAAGAATACATTGCTGCTAGTATGGCCTCTTGTGAGGAAATCTGGTTGCGAAAGCTCTTCAGTGAGCTGTTTGGATTCACATTGGATACTATCGTGATCCTGTGTGACAAGCAGAGTGGGCTTCGTTTAACAGAGAATCCCGTATTTGATGATCGCTCCAAGCACATCGATATTAGGTACCACTATATCTGGGATATGGTACAACGGGGAGCAATAAGGCTCCAACATATCGGTACAAATGAACAGGTCATCGACATTTTGACAAAGCCCTTGGGAAAGGTCAAATTCTTGATTTTCTGAGAACGACTTGGTGTCGTTGAGAGACCCTCTTATGAGGGTCATGTATGATGCATATATTGAACTCTAGGAGCTCCAAGGGGGTGCGGGGTACTTCTTGGAGCAACATGCGACCACAGGGTGACTCACCATCCCCTAGTGGTGCGATATGTACAGGGTGAAAAGTTCAACCTTCCCCTATGACACCCCGTGACGACTGTGAGACAAGATGATTAGTTCTTTTATGGCGATCGTTGGACAGGATGATTCGTTCTCCTGTGGACAGGATGATTAGTTCTCCTGTCGAGGCATCCTACCCATGCAGTCTCAGACTCATGGGAAGTACCTCTCATCTGATCAATGAGTACAGAAATGGGGTTAGGGACCATTAGTAGTACTATTGATGGACACATTGTTGTATCTACCATACTCCCTATGCTAGGATGACCTCCATTGATCCGGGATCAATGACACTGATTTGGGATCAGTGAGAGTGGTTGACACACTCTGAGATTGACTTTGGGTCAGTGGAGGATGGTATGAGTCCCCAAAAGTGTGGGAAAAGTCGAGAAAAAATCGGGATTAAATCCCCAAAATACGATTTTTTTGGCTGGTCGATTAACTCAGCTGATTTTTGCCGATTTTTTCCCAGTTGAAAAAGTCGGGATTAAATCGAAAAAGTCAGGATTAAAGTGAGACTTTTTCCAAAAAATCGTGAATGAGGTTGTTTCTTTAATGATTTTTTAATTTTTTTGGAAAAAGTTGGGATTTTATTAAAAAAGTCGGGATTTTTTTTTAAAATAAATATTTTTGTATTTTTTAAATTTCACTGACCTTTTCAAAAAACTCCCGACTTTAATGACTTTTTCAACTTCTGGACCCTTGCCGATTTAATCCCGACTTTGACTTTTTCCACATTGGGTATGATACATCCTCGATCATCTCTTCTTCTTCATAGTTTAGCAGAACAGAGCCAAGCAATACAAGGCAGTGCATTTGATGGCTAGGATAGTACCGACAGTCAGACGGATTAGCAGATGGAGTTCTCCCTAGTTGAGAGGGAGTGTTAAAATTGGAAACTAAGGGCAAACTCCATGTGGGTCATCTTATTTATTGTCGCTGATATTTTTCCTAGATTCCTCTTGTTGAGAGGTGTAGGATTGATCTAAAGATCATCCGATTCCAACAAGTATTTATGGAGATATGAATTTATTTGTATTTACTTGACAAATTGTCAAGGTCGGCCAACAGCGAAATGTGTGGCACACATGACCAACAAATCATATAAGTACAGGTGAGGTTGATTCATTATCAACTCATCCCATCTCACTCATTCTTCTCTCTCTCCTTAGCTTTGGGTTACACAAGGAGCAGCTCACACATGGGAAGAAGGAGGACGCAGAAGCTGCAGGTCATCTCTTTGACCAACGATGACCAAGCGTTGCCCATTTAGGAGTGTGGTTTTGGTGTGGCTGCCTCTGCTAGGTAGGCCGCAGATTTTGGCATGCAAACCGAGGCAATCTCACCTCTGGTTTGACCAGCATTGTTTGCCCTAGTTTGGGGCAGCAAGTTGACTTCAGTCAACAACAATTTGACTGTGTTTTTGGGGCTGTTTATGGGCCGCTTCTTCACGTTGTTCGAGGACTAGATGACCAGGAAATTGACCAAGCATATTCGAGGTCAATTTCATCTCGTTTAACTAAGTTTGACTTTGTTGATCTGGGGTTTGCTGCTGCTGATATAAAATTACAAAATTCTGATTTTGTACTATTTCTCTCTGCTGAACTATTGAAGATAAAAGAAGATTTGATCAAAGGGTTTCCCCACATTGGGGCTTGTCACTAGCTAGTCGCCACATCTTGTGTCTATTGTCTTGGCTTGATTTTCTGTCGATCGTTTAATGTTCTATCTGCACTTTACTTAATGTATATGTGATTGTTAATCAGTGGCTAATAAGAAGAAAAGAAGTAAATTGCTTTAAGCATAGAACATACCATAATTTAACAAAAGTTTTTAGTTGGACCAGCCAACTCCTGATTCGTGTTTTCTGAAGAGGGCAATAAAATTAATCCCGAGCTTATCATAAGATTTTTTGTTGGTGATGCACGAAGGGTTTCGAGCTAGCACCTCCTTAAAATTAAAGAAATTTATTTTGTGTGTGGGAAATTGAAAGATTTGGCTGTTGAGAGCCTTAGATTATCAGATCTAGGAGCTGAGTTGGACTCATACTCCTCAGATCTGATAGATCTACCATTCTTGTGCAGTTTGTAAAATCTGTAATTATTTTTCTAACATGGGTTTTAGTTTTTATCATTGTATATATTGTTTGGGTGTTTTCTTGTTGTCATGCAACTACAGATCCGAGGAGGAAATTTGTGTAGAGTCCATATCTAGGCCTTGGAAGGTAAGATCTAGATCTCTGGGAGTTTATCAACTTAATTTTCTAGGGATATTATGTTGATTTGGGGTAGCATCGGATGTGTTCTAGCCATGAGAATTGGTGGAGAGGCTAAAGCACATGAGATCTCCAAGACCCAGAAATGGTTTGGGAAAATTCCACCCAGTTAGAGAGATATTAAAATAATTAATATTTTTAATTGGTTCCTAAGTCTAAACTTAGAAAAATAAAAATATTAATGGGTATGAATATAAAGCTAGATGGGAATGTTCTAAAAGACATGGATCAAGCCAAATCTAATCTTAGCCGTTGATTAGAGATTTAATCTCGACCATTGAAGACTCAACAGAAAAAGTATATGAGGCGGCTTGCGGGTCAGTTGGAGATACACCAAGATTGATTAGTCAGTTCGATTTTCTGGAGCAGGGTTTATTGAGAGAAATCGAACAAGTGATCAGAGTTGTAGCGAGGGGCAGTGAGTGCATAGCAAAGAGGCAGAGATAGTGTTGAAGGATCAACGTTGAGGCAGAGGAGGCTACGCAAAGCCAACAAGAGCCATGTAGAGGGCCAGAGTCACTGCACAGAGGCTAGTAGGGCCTGCGTGGGTGACACAGAGGGCCAGAAAGCCAGTGCAAAGCAACAGAAGGCTGATGCAGGGGGCTTCAGAGTGATGCAAAGGCCAGGAGGGCTGACACAGAGCCTCAGACCAATGTTGTAGAGATTTTCGTGGAGCAAACTTGCCGAATATTGCTTCCGAAAAGAGGCATTACTGCTAGATAGATATCTCTATTGGGTGAACCAATTTGGCACCCTAGTTGTACTCATAAAGCTACTTAATAATAAAACCCTAAGAAATGTTGCACCGATTTTACCAAGTTGGGTTTTTTCGGGGATGATTGTCCAAAAATAACGGTGTCCCTTGTGTGTTTGTCTGTTATTTTCAATTGATGATCTGTAGATGGTTGAGACTGCATTTGTGTTTATTTTCAGTATTTATATGGTTAAATAACTTGTTAAAGAATAAAACAAGTAGGTGAAATAAACCAGAAGTGCAAGAAGAATTTCTAATGGGTTAAACTTAGAAATTTCAACATATTATTCAGACATTTTGCAGTCCAAGGGTTTATTTTTTATTTTTTAAATCTGGAAATTTTTCACAAGGGTTTCACTAATAAATCTTAAGCATAAAAAATATATTGATGTGGAATTCAATTTTCTGGGTTTATTTTGGGTTTCTTGAGGCTACTGTTGGCTGCCTGGAAATGCTCCCTAGGTTCTTTCTACTGGAAAAATTTCGAAACTTTTTTTTAAGAAGGCCCACAACCTTTTGCTACTGTTTGCGTTCTCCAACACCCCGCAAACCACCAACGCTGCCCATAGCTACTCTCTGTCTACTCACTGTGTAACCCTCCATCTCCATTCCCACTGCTCCCTTCTTGCAAACCTGCAAACACTCTACAACTCCACACTTTCCATCTGCGCGCTGCATCTTCTCCCTCAAAACCCCGTCGCTTCTTCTTTGTCCTTGCAAGGCCTATTCGTCCCTCCTTGCTCGATTTGCACCCTCTATCCAACGCTGCAACTCTCTCATTGCTGTCGTTGCCCTTAAAACCCCTCTATCACTGCTGTCATGCGTGCTCCCTAATGCTGCCGTCAAGCACCCTTTCTCCTGTGTCCAGCTCTCTTCTGCTCCTTCTGCAGCTCCCTCAAACCCCTGTTCGTTGCCTTCTTCCGCGTGATGCCATTGGCCCTCCAACCTGCAAACAAGCTTCATCATCTCCCTTCCATGCAAACCAAACTCACTCCTATCATCGACCTGCACACAACAACCAAAACACGCCGACACTTATTCCTTTTTTTTTTTTTCACTTGTATGCACATAAGTTAGGTTAGGTTTCAAATTTGATTTTTTCTGTTTATGTTAGCTTAGGTTTAGGTTCTCTAACAAATCCGATTTTGTCTTTAGGTTTCATTTTATTTTTCATCTTTTATTTTAGGTTAGTTTAAATTTTCATTTCATATCTAATTTGTATATGCGTTAGGGGTCAAGGTTTATGTTTTTATTTTCATTTGAAATTCGACTTGGTCATGATTTTTTGTTTTATTTTTTCATTTTAATTTGTTTTAATTTGATTTTTGTTTTGGTTGACTTTTCATTTGTTTTATTTTAACTGTTTTGTTTTGCATTTTACTTTTTATTTTTTGATTTTATTTATTTTATTTTATTTTATTTTGATTTTGCTTAAAACATTAAAAATTAAAAAAATTAAAAAATCTAAAGTTTAAAATATCTTCATTTTTGTGACTTGAGATTACTAAAGATTTAAATTAAAAGAAGATTTGCGCTAATACATTAAAAAGTTTAATGTGGCACATGGCCCATTAAAATTTCGATTTATTAACCCTTTTAATTTACTTTTGTCACATTAAAAATTTAATCTCTTCATTTTACCACATTAAATCAATTTCCTAAGGAATAATTAAATTGTTCATTTAAAGATCCTTGGTGCCCATTCGTGGTAAGTGATTTCTCTATTGGCAAGTGCAATTAATGTTTAAAAAAATTATATTGCCTATTGGAAAATTGTTTTGGATCCGAATTCTTAATGAAAATTATTTTAAATTTGGAATCTCTTGCATGATAAAGTTTAAGCATTTACATTTAATCGTTCATGATTGTCACCATTCGTGACATTTGTAAATTGCTTTGGACAACTCGTTTTTACTTAATCTATGGTTAATTGAATACTAAGGCACTTATCTATAATCATTTCTATCTTGTGGTTGTGTCTTGTGTTTAATCTATTCATCTTAGTTGACCAAGATTTGTTCTAAATTCATCAGGTTGTCCATCTTCAGGTCTCCTAGAGCCTGTGTTTTACAGGTTACCTTCACCCATTCATCTTAGGGACTATCCCCCTTGACTTGTCTAGGAGAGAGTCTAAACGGAGTGAGTAAGGATTAGAGTGACAACCCTTACTCTAGGCGTTGTCGCGGTGCCTAGACACTTTGTGTGACAACACAAGGGATTCATGACCAGTTGACTTCCGTGGGGTTTACACCAAATCCCGAGTTCATGGTCAGGACTGCCCTGAATGCAGTCACCGAGGATTGGGAGACCTTTATCCAAAGTATCTTGGGCAAAGAAATTCTCCCTAGTTGGGAGAAGATGTGGGTAGCTCTTCGACAAGAAGAGCTCAAGAGGATGACCAAGACAGGGAATAGCCACAAGGGAGCCCAGGTCAAGAAGGAGAAGGAGGAGGATGCAACTCTCGCATCAGCAGGACAACAAGGGTAGCAGAAGAGAAAGAAGAAGGACATTACCAAGGTTAGATGCTTCCACTGTGGGGAGCTGGGACATTATGCCACTCAATGCCCCCAAAAGAAGAGAAAGGGGGAAGCTTCTGAATCGAAGGCTACTCCAACGAAAGCGGACAAGGAAGGTGAGGATGACGATTGTGCCATGAGTGCTCACGTGCCTCTGGAGAAGATGTGGGGCGACATGGAGTTGTAATCGAGAGGACTACATGAGGGAAGGATCCTTGAGGTGCCCAAACTCTTGGATCACATACGGCTACGGGGGCCGACAAATGTCGGTTGGAGTGAGGTGTGATGGAGCGACAGTGGCATAGATAGAGTGCCAAAGTCTGAGGCAGTGCAGTGGATGTTGTAGCAGTGCAAGAGGCACAGAGCAGTTTGCAGCAACGTAGTGGCAGTAGAGGGTCAGCACAGATTAGTAGCAGAGGTAGCTTCAACATCACAAGGCATCCACACTAATTGGGATGTTAGTTTTTAGGTGAAGTTTTAGTTACTTACTTCTCAATAACTGAGTTTCAGTGCGGCAGTTAGCAGTGGCAGTGCTATGGGCAACATCAGGAAGCATTTTGAGAGGGAGCTGTAGTACAGATGCACAGTGGTAATGGCAGAGTCATGGGCAGCAATATAGGAAGCAATGGTGCAGTGGATGAAGGGCAGCAGGCCAAGCATCGACAACACAGAGGACCGACGCAGTGGATCAATGTAATACTTCCGTTGAGAAGCGTTACTAGAGCACATTCCTTGCTAAGAGGGAGTGTTGATTTTGGATAGCATGGGATGTGCTCTAGCTCTGAAATTTGGTGGAGGGGCTAGAACACATGAGATCTCCAGAACCCAGAAAATCGTTTGGAGAAATTCCACCCAGATGAGGAGTTATTAATTTAATTAAAATTTTTAATGGGTTCCTAAGTCTAAACTTAGGAAAATAAAAATATGGGTGAGAAGACTCTAAGTGACGAGGACCAAGGATATTTTAATCTTAGTCGTTGATTAGAGATTAGATCACGACCATGGATTCATCAACAGGAAAAGTATAAGAGGAGGCTTGAGGATCAATTGGAGATACACCAAGAGATCAAAGATTTCGAATTTTTTGGGGTGTGGTTTGTTGAGAAAGTCGAGCTAAGTGATTTGAGTTGCAGTGAGGGGCAACTCAGCAGAGGGACTTCAGTCCAAGGCCAAGGATACATAGCAGAGAGGCAGAGCAACAACAGGAGAGACAACGTAGCTCTTGAGAGGCTAACGTAGAAGCTAGAGGAGCTGACACAAAAGCTAAAGGGGTTGACACAATTCCCTAGAGGTAGCGCTAGGGTTTTCTGTGGGGCAGAGAGAGCATCATTTCAACATATCGACTTTTGAGCAAGGGAGGCTCACTGGGATGGTGACGCAGCTCCTAGAGGAGGTGACACAGTTCCAGCGCAAAGCTTGGATTAACCATTGCTGCCCAACAATGGGAACAACAGTTGTCATCTGTGGGGTTTGATGGGGTTTGATCATCCAGTTGCTGGATTGCCAAAATATTTGTCTCCGGATAGAGGTACTTCTACTGGTTTATTCTCTGTTGGGTGAGTCGGATTTGGCACCCTAGTTGTATTAAAAAATCTGCTTAATAATACAAACCCTCTATATGCTGCACCGGTTTTCCCGAATTGGGGTTTTTCATGGACGATTGTCCAACAATAACGATGTACTTTATGTGATTGTCTTAGTTTATTTCAGTTCATGATCTGTATGTATGTGTAGGTTGCAATAGTGTTTTCATTGTTGTTTAAGTAATTAAATAACTTGTTAAATGTAAAGAACAAGTAGGAGATGATAAACCAGTGATTGCAGTAGGATTTCTGATGTGTAGATTCAGAAATTCTCACATTAGACACACAATAATTTTGATTACACTAGGGTTTGATCAGACAAACACACACATACGAAGGAAAACATTTCTAACATAATATAAGGGTCTTGCTTACACATTCCACCAAACCGTAATGAGCTAGGGTTCCAATGTAGAAACATAGCAAACCCTACATTACCCAAAATTCAAAGGTTCTAGGATTTTACACCTTATCACTCAACCCTAACAAGTTAAGATTTCTTGATCATACCAAAATCCCAAACATGACTTCATCAATAAGACTTCAACTAACATTTTACAATATCCCTAAGTAGTTTAGGGTTTTAGACATTCACATTAGAAAACCCTTCGGTAAGGGCTTTCTAGAACCTATCTAGGGTTCTCCATAGTCTATCAAGTATATGAGTGGGGTGGGTGGGTTTATCAAGAGATGAATTACCCAAATAAGAATCACTAAGATTCAATACAGCTAGTCATCATAGAGTTAGTAACAGATCATCAAATTAATAATCCTTTCAATCAATGTATTCAAAGCATACCTTTGTTTCTAACCTTGTCTTGAGAAATCCTCCTTCTTGTAGATGTTTTCCCTAGGAAAATAGAGGTAGAAAGGTGATTAGTATTTAATATAATCAAGATTCAAAACTAAACGAGTAGATGAATCCAAAACTGAAAAGACATGAGATACTTATCTTTGAAAGTTGTTGGGAGCTCCCTCCAAAGCTTGAGGGAAACCTACAAACTAAAAGCAATACAAAAATGTATTTTTCAAAGATATGTTAAAAACCTATAAATTGTAAAACATATAAAACAAGTTAGGTAAAGCTACAAGAAAAGGACTTAATAGTGTAAGTCCCTAATGTCGAGTTCTTCGTGCTTGAATTTCTTTGAGTCCCCTTCTTCAACAAAGTTGGCTTGACCTCTTCCTCTCTTCTTATTCCTTGGATTCTCAGGACAATCACTCTTGTAGTTACCTTTCTTATGACATTGATAGCACTCTATCTTAGACATGTCAACTTTCTTGCTTGGTCCCTTCGATCTCTTTTCTTTATGATGAGCAATATAAGCATTTGATACTCCTTCAAGATTGGCACCCATTGAGATCCTTAATTCTTCTTGACAATATGCGGTCCATAATTCTGCAAAGGTGGGAGCTACCTTCCAACTGTTGGGACCTGAATCAAATGCACCCCAAGAGGGTGGCAATCCTAATATAGTAGTAATCACCAATTCTTTGTCCGAAATAATCTCATCAATGGCCAAAAGATCATCCTTGAGTATAGCTATCTTCACAAAGAAGGTTGCAACAATATCTTCTTTAGTCATTTTCGTATTCCTCAGCTCATTCTTCAAACTTGCTACTTGACCAATGTTCTTAATGGTGAACAACTTCGACAAGGCTTCAAACATCTCGTGAGCATGATCGATGTTAGCTATGAATGGGACAAGATTGTCTTTTATCCCTTCTACCATTACAGTCATAGCCACCAATTCTAAATCCCTGAATTTCGCTTTGTTAGCATCACTGGCTTCTTTACATTTCCTTTTACCAAATCCAACGCCTTTGTTCTTCTCGAGGATTAGGTCAATCCTCTTCTTCTAGGCTCGGAAGTTAGATGCTCCTTCAAGTTTGTTCTCACCCTTGATTGAGTTAGACATTTTCCTTGAATTAATAGACACTTTCCCTGGGATAGTGCCTATGAATGGATCTGCCTTTTTCTTCTTTCTTTAGTTCATCAAGCAATTACCAAAAGCAACAACACATAAAACAATGGACACAAGATGTAGGCAAATGCTAGGGCAAAACCCCCCTCGAAGGGAAAACCCAGTCAAAGTAATTCTTCCTTTCAATAGTATTCTTTGAGACTCTTCACCCTAGACTAAGACCAAACCTTCCCTCCACACCAAGTCAGCCTCCAGAAGTTCGACCTCTTCCCAACAACTGGCAGCTTCCGACAGTAGTCCAACTGGAAGACTTCGATCTCCCAATCGAGAGCACGAAACAAAGAGAGACCCAACCAGCATTTTGATTTTCCTTGTCTCCTTAGACTCCCCCAAACTCGCATTCACTTCAGGTTCCCGACAATAGACTTCACACCTTTTTCCAACTACAAGAGAACTTCGCACTTGATGAAAAATTGATGCTTCAAATGAATTCGATCTGCTTCCTTTTATAGGCTTCTTGTGGGGTCGAATGGGTCCTTAGGCCGACTTGATCTTCTCTTAGGCCGACATGGTGTGGAGGTTCCGTAATTCATATTTGACTCAATACTTAACCTTTTTACATGATTCAAAAGCCCAAGAAGGGTCTCTTTAAATGTACAATAATTCTATAGACTCGAAATAAATCCTAGAAGTCCTCAATGGAGACTTTGACCTAAAACATGGTGACCCAAACATGAAACCCATGCTTTAATAAGTCACAATAATAATAATAATAATTCTTTTCTTTATTCTTTTCACAAGTACATTACATAATGACTCAAGTACATTATTTAAGATCGAACATAGTTACATTTTCCAACACCACTTAGTTTAGAAATTAAATTAAACTAATTTTATATAGCATTTCCTTCCTCTCAAAAGAATGCTTTGTTCTCAAAGCATAGGTAACGAAGGATGTTACTGATATAATGCTTCGGTATCCCAGGAGGCTTCTTCTTCTGGTAGGTCCTTCCACTTAATTAGGTATTCTTTGATTACTCGTGATTGCAACTTCTTTTCCCTAACAATGATGATTCCTTCTGGTTCTAAAATGATCTTCCCTTCATTACCTAATGTCAAAAATGTTGTCTGTGTTGCTTGGTGTTTGCCAAGTGCCCTTTTTAAGGCAAGATACATGGAAGATGTTGTGAACACGACTTTTATCAGGAAGGCTTAACTTGTATGCTACTTGGCTGATTTTTTTGTTAATATGGTATGGTCCATAGAACTTTGGTGCCAATTTTTCTTTCCCTTCTGTTTTAAGGACAACTGCTTGTAGGGCTGAAGTTTAACAAATACCCATTCCCCAACTTCAAATTCTCACTCTCTTCAGTTTCAGTTAGCCTGCTACTTCATACGATTTCTTGCAATATTTAGATTTCCCTTTAGTGCCTAGAAGACTTTTTGGGTTTCTTCTAACTAATCTTTAACTGCTAGAAGTTTTGTCTCAATAATGGCAAGGTCCTTCCATTTAGGAGGTCCATAATTGTACAAAGCTTGAAATGGAGTCATTTTTGCTGAAGTGTGGTAAGTGGAATTGTATCACCACTCAGCGAGGTGTAACCATTGGGCCCACTTATTTTGTTTGTCTGTTGCATAACAATGTAGGTAGGCTTCTAAACATTTATTGACAACTTTGGTCTGACCGTATGTTTGAGGATGGTATGTTGAACTCATGTTGAGATAGGTTTCTATATGTTTGAAAAATTCCTTCCAGAAATTGTCTTTGAATTTGGCGTCTCTATCGCTAACAACAACTTTGGGAAACCCATGTAGTTTGTAAACATTCTTACAAAATATCTCATCGATTTGTTTTGTTAAGTCTAACTTCTTCATTCCTATGAAGTGTGCATACTTGGTGAGTCTGTTGACTACTATGAGAATTTTGTCTTTTCCATAATACACAAGTAACCCTTCAATAAAGTCCATCAATATCTCTTCCCATCTTTTGGTTTGGAATATTTAAGGGATGGAGTTGACCGAGTGTCATAATGTTTTCATTCTTATATCTTTGGCATTGATCAAACTTTGCTACATATATTTGAATATCATTATTCATTCCTTTCTAGAAAAATGATTGTCGTGCATTATAGTAGGTTTTAAAGAAACCTACATGTCTCGCTAATAGTGAATCATGGGATTCCTTAAGAACCTTGGACTTAAGTTTGAAATTTGGGCTTAGGTAAATCCTTCCTTTACACCAAAGAATATCGTTTTTCCACTTGAATTTTGAATTATGAGCAGGATTATTTATTATAGCACATGTTCCTTGATTTTTTGCATACTCAATTCGAATTTCGTTAAGCCATTCTGAGACTACAACTGAGATTGCAAGTAATGACGACTCTTCATCTTTTCTGGGCAAAGCATCTACTACTATGTTGTCTTTCCCCTTGTATGTAAAATTTCCATGTCAAAGGAAACAATTTTTTCGATTCACTTTTGTTGTTCTATAGAGAGTGTTTTTTGCTGGAGGAGGTGCTGAAGACTGTTATGGTCTATTTGTATTAGAAACTTACTTCCCAAGAGATATTGTCTCCACTTGGCTAGAACATGCATAATGGTGAGCATTTCCTTGTTGTATGTAGACTTTAGACATTCTCGCTTATTGAGCTTCCTGCTCTCAAATGTTATTGGATGGCCTTCCTACATCAACACTGCTTCAATTCCAAAACCCAAAGCATCAAATTCAATTACAAATGACTTTGAAAAGTCTGGAGTTGCTAATACAGGTGCATTAGACATAATTTCCTTTAGTTCTTCAAAACACTTTCCTGCTTCATCATCCCATCAAAATGAGTTCTTTAGAAGGTTTGTTGAGGGTGCGGTTACATGAGCATAGTTTCGACTAAACCTTTAATAGTATCCATTCAACCCTAAGAATCCTCTTAATTTGGCAAGGTTAGTTAGTTTGGGCCATTCTTTTATAGCTTTGATCTTATTAGGACCTACTTTTACTCCTTCCTTGGATATTATGTGTCCGAGGTACTCTACTTCTTCCTTCCCAAAGGTGCATTTGGACATCTTTGCATAACATTGATGTTCTTCTAATATAGCGAGGACTTGCTCCAGATGTTGTAGATGCTCCTTCCACATTTTACTATAGATTAGAATGTCATCAAAGAACACTAATATAAATTTTCTTAGATATGGATAAAATACCTCATTCATGGTAGCTTGGAAGGTCGCTGGAGCATTGGTTAACCCAAAAGGCATCACCTTAAACTCGTAATGACCTTCACATGTTTGAAAGACAGTGTTTGCTATGTCCTCTAACCTTATTCTGATTTGGTAGTATCTAGATCTTAAGTCCAATATTGAAAAATATCCAGCTCCATGAAGTTCATCTAGCATTTTGTCTATAAGAGGAATTGGAAACTTGTTCTTAATCGTTATATTGTTCAATCCTCGGTAATCTACGCATAGTCTAAATGATCCATCTTTTGGAGAAGAATCACCGGAGTAGTGTAAGGGATTGTACTTTTTGTGATGATTCCACATTTCAAAAGATCTTGGATTAATCTTTTGATTTTAGTGTTTTGATGATGTGGATACCTATATGGCTTGATGTTGACAGGGTTTGACCCTAACTTTGATTATGTGCTCGATTTGTATTTCAGGGGACACCTTCATTGGAAGGTCTTAGAACACCTTTTTGTGTTTTCGAATTAGTTCCTGAATTTCAAGTGGTTCTTTGCTAACCAATTTCGAAGCCAACATTTCCATTTGATGACACTGTACTACATACGCTGGTACTCCTTTTCAGATCAACTTCATCATCTAGTAGGATGATACAATTTGATTTTGAGGATGTTGAAAAGCATACAACTTGTGTTTTTTGCCCCTCCCATCTAAACTTTATAAATTGCTTTTGACGGTTGGCAAAATAAATGCCTAGGTTTTGCAGCCATTGGATACCTAGGACCACATCCACTCCTCCCAATGGTACTGTGTAGAATGGAGATTCTAGATTGTAGTCCTGAATCTGCGATTTGACCTTATGGCATTTCCCTACTTTTTCGATTTTCTTTCCATCTGCTACCATCACTTTCATATTGAGCATTGGTATGTGAAGATGTTGAGCCTTTTCGCAATATTTGAGTCCAAAAAGTTGTGCGTGTTGTCGGTATCTATCAGAACCATTACATTGCTCTTTTTGACATGTCCTTTTAACTTTAATGTCTAGGGCTGAGATATACCTGTCATGGTTGATAATGACACTTGCGGAATATTTTCACTATTTGATTCTGGGGAAAATTGCGGAGAATCTTCAACTTGTTCTACCTCTAATTCTTCACTATCTAAATCATTAATTGCTTCACATGTATACAAGTTCTTGGTCTCTTTTCCTTTAACACTTTTATGTTTAGAATCCCATTTTTCGCCATAATGTTTGCACTTACCCTCTTTCATTCTATGCATTTCGAAATTAGTTTTTCCTCCTTCATGTCGCTGTGGTGGAAAATACTTTGTATTATCCACGTTAACAATTTGGGGAAATCTTCCTCTTGAATATACTCTTTCAACTTTTGGCAACTGTATTCTTTCAAGCTTCTTTTCTGCAGATTTAGCTTTCTACTTTGCTTCTTCTATAGAGGTGATGTCATGAGGCTTAAGCTCATCCTTGAGATGTGGTTTAAGTCCTGTGATGTATGATTGAATGAGCTGAGTCTTTGATAACCCAAGTACTTGTGTGGCTAGAGTTTCCCATTCTCTTGTATATTCGTCCACATCTCCTTTCTGTTGTAGCCTGGTGAGTGTTGAGAAAAACTCTTCTTCTTTGACACCTTGGAACCCCTTGAAGAATGCATTTTTTAATTTCCTCCAATTAATAGCATGTGTCGTTTTGTTCCACCACATACACCAATTATATGCTTCGCCTTCCATTTGCATGGATGCATGCCTAATCTTTTCATTGTGATTGTCAATACCGTAAATTTCGAAATATTCTTCTGCTTTATTGAACCATGCAACACTGTATTTCTCATTACGATCAAATTTGGAAAGCTCAAGTTTTTCTCTTCGTTGATATGTAGCAATTGTTGGGGTGAAGAAGGGGTATTGATTCGAGATCTGCACATTTAGATATTGATTTGCGAGTTGCATATTTTGAAAATTCGTGTTACTAGTTTGTGGATTGGGCATGGAAGATGCTTTTGGAGATTTAGGGGTAGGATGTGAGTTTGTTGAATTTGATGTATTTGAAGGATCTTGGTGTTGAGTAGCTTCATTATTCTTGGATAGTTGATCAGTTGTAATTTTCAACTTTTCACAAATATAGTTCAATGGCACCATTGCTTCATTATGATTTCGATCCACCTTATTTGAAAGGTTTGCATGTTCCCTTCTAAATTCGTTATGTTTCTGCTTGAGCCGATCCTCTATTCTCCTTGTTGTGTCCTGGAGCTCCTTGATTTCTTCGGCATGTTTGGTGATTTTATTCTCAAGTTCTATCAATTTTTTAATAAAGTCGCTCATCTTAATTAATGATAACATTGATCGAGTGCGTGGACTATATTTATCCAACGTAACTTGAAATTATTATTATTATTATTTAAATATTAATTAAATATACAATAATTATATTAATAGTTAATTAATTATATAATTAATAATGATAAACTTAATATGACAAATTACTAAATTTTATGAATTTAATGGCTAGCGGATGAAACGAATGGTTAGGTTGGAAAGGAAAATATGGGAGGTGAAAGCGTCACGACATTGGAGCCACTGTCGGTAGGTAAGGACCCATCAAGGAACACAACAACAGAGAATGGACAAGATGTCAGATTGTCAGGAATGGTAGTAGGAAACAACAGGTTGGTTGGAAAGGGACACGATTGGGAGTGAAAGGGTAACAGGGACAAAGACGTGGTTGAAAGGCCAGGAACAGGAGCGTACAATAGTTTGTCGGGAAGAGTGGTGGCGGGGATACTAGTTGGTACACAACAATGGCAAGGATGACGAACAAGAGTGGACATAGGTGAGCAGGGGACGATGGAAAACACAATGTGGACAAGTTAGACAATGGTCTAACACAATGAGGGAAACAACAGAGCAAGATGCGGGCAATTGAATGTTTGATTGCGACAACAAAATGTGGAGAATAGGATGCGATGGTAGAACAGAGTGTAGCAACGAATGTGGAGAACTAGACGCAAGCAACAGAACAAAATGTGGTTGGGCTGGGAAATGTAACAATGCTCAAAGGATGCGTGATGCAACTCTGATACCAGATGGAGCGAATATGCTCAGTAATTGACATAAATATATATTTTTTTATTAATAACTTGAATGATGATGATTACAGTGGTGTAAGGCCTCAACTTAAATATTACTTAGGTGCCTTAGTTTAGAAATTAAATCAAATTAATTTTACATAACACAAGGCTCAGGCAGAAAACTTGACAAAGAAAAAGTTCAAGATTTTTGAGGTCAGATAATGGAGGAGAGTATACTTCCAAGTACTTCAATAATTTCTACAAGGAGGTAGAGATCAAGAGGGAGTTGACAGTTCCCTACAACTCTCGGCAATTTCTTCCTTGATTAAGAGATAAGTACTTCCAATCATATTTTTTCTCTGAATTTATTTTTGGTTAGCCTCTTGCCCTTTTGTATACTTTAGATACTAGAAAATGATTGCTTGGCTATGATTTTTCCTTCTCGATGGCCTCCTAAATGGGGTTTGCGTAAATGAAGAATAGGTCCATTGCAGATGCTTCCAAGGCGATGATTCATGTAGCAGATGGCAGCATCGAGAAGTACAAGTGAGACTTGTGGCAAGAGGGTTCTCCCAGAAAGAGGGAGTGGACTATGAGGATACTTTTGCTTAAGTCTCCAAATGGTTAGGTTCATGTATGGTGTTAGATTTCCTTATAAATCAATAAACGATTCATGATTTTCTAAGTGTAAAACTAGAAATACAAACAACTACTGCAATGGAAGCTTAAATTGCAAATACATTGAGTTTTCTAACGTAGCATGCACAACGAAAAATAACTAATAAATTTGAAGACAAACACATTCAACACATAGAACACAAGATATACCTAGGAAACCCCAAGTCCGGGTAAAACCTACAGCTTTGTGTGTCTTTTATTATCTTCAACAAAAGGGTTTTCTTCAGAAAATTACAAGGGAGAACTTCCCTTTCACCACAAGCAAACAATTGATCAGCCTCTTGTTAGTTTTTATTTGGGATAGCAACATATAGGTGTTCTATAGTATCTATGATGTCTAAGAGACTAAGGAACACAAGATCTCCAAAATTCAGAAAAGGTTTCATGAGACAAGAGTTGGAGACGCTTTAATTAAATTAATTAGCCAATAATTAAAGAGCTCCTAAGTCTAACTTAGTAAAATTGGTTAATTAAAGTGAATTAATTAAGGAAGTTTGATTTTTCTCTGGAGACTTCTATTGATGAAGTCAAGATGATCTAAACCCTTAGTTGAGATGTGATTGTGGTTGTTGAGACTCTAATGAGAGATTATAAGAGCAGGTTGAAGGGTTTGGAGAAGGTATTAGTTGTGAGTTGAGCAATTCAACTACCCAATTACAGGTATTTAGCATGGGCACAGATGAAGCTAGGAAAGCATCAAACATAGAGGGATCAACAAAGATTTGGGAGCAGGAGCTCGGAAGAGATTTCCTCTATATTTTCCAGTGTCCGGGAGAGAGGAAGAGAAGGCCAAATTCATTTGCAGAGGAGGCCGCTACATCTAGTGCAAGTAGCTAGATTTCCCAGTGCAAGTTGCCAGAGGAGATCACGTTTCAATTGCTAGAGGCCAAATCTATTGTTCGGAGGCAGAGCAAGTGGGTTTCAAAGGTAGAGGGAGGCAGGATGACTTGCAGGAAGAAGATCCAGGGGCTGTACAAATTTTTGGAAGGTAACAATGTGCATTTCTAGTCAGGTAGTGCGAATAGCCATGAAGTGCGAGTTGTCGGGAGAGACAGATCTAGTTGAAGAGGGAGATAATTTATCTCCTGATTATTCTGTCAGTTGAGATCAATATTTGTTGGAGGATTGCCAGTAGTTGTAATTTCCTAAATTGCTGAAGAAAATAATAAAACCCTCATTTGCTGTAGCACTAGTTTTCCCTTTGGGATTTTTCCAGGGACATTTGTCCAAAAATAACTATCATATTTTTATGTGTGTGCGCATATTTTCTCATTCCAGTTTTTATATTCCATAGAATTTCTATTATGAAGATTGCAATTGTGAATTATTCGCTATTTGCCGTAATATTAATTACATAAGACAAATAAATTACATAAGTTAGAAGAACAATATCTAGTTAATTGCAATCATGGAAATTTCACGTGGTATCAGCGCAGGTAAGATTAGATCAAAGGCATAATAAGCGAGGGTTGCACAGTTCAGAGGGAGATCTAAAACACAGAGAACCAAATCTATGCAGACTAGATAGGTAGTGTGAATTGCAAAGAGGCAACAATTCAATTTCCAGTCCATTCTAGAGGAAAAGTGCGAATTGTACCAAAGTAGTAGCAACAGGCAATAAGGTTGTCGAAAAGGGTTTCTAGTGAGCAGATCAAAGATTCGCAAAGCAAATCTAGCACCGAGATTTGCAGCATAAAGGTTTTGCAGTAGCAAATTTGCTTGGGACAAGGAAGAGAAAAGCGCACAAAGTTTTTCAATAGCTGGAATTTCCAGAAAAATTCTAAGAGGGTCTCTAGTTGTCTAGGAGACAGGAGGCAGAGCTTGAATTCATCTGCAAAGGAGGCTGCTATAGCTAGTGCGAGTAGCAAGATTTCCTAGTGCAAGTTGCTAGAGGAGACTACATTTCAGTTGCCAAAGGCTGGATCTATTTCCGGAGGCAGAGCGAGTGGGGGTTTTAGAGGCAGAGGGAGGCAGGATGATTTGCAAGAAGGTGATTCCGAGGCTGTACGAATTTCCAGAAAGCAACAGTGCGCATTTCCTTCATTTTGCATTGGTGGTGGAACGTACTTGCTAGTGTTCTTTGACGATGGATAACCTGACTTCCCCTTGGAGTAGTTGTTTGTTTTCTCATTGTTGGCATGTGCCTTATGGAGTTTATATTTTCGTTCGATAATTATAGCTGCATGTCTGGCATCTTCAATGGTTTTGGGTTTATGTAATTTTAATTCTTCCCAAATATAACCTTTAAGCCACAACGATACATTTTTAATAATTCTTCATCCGAAAATCCTCTTTGCCTTACCACCAACACTTCTCATTCGTGAGTGTATTCATTCAATGTTCCTTTCTATTTGAGGTGAACAAATCTCTCGTATACATCATCCTCTTCATGAAATATTTTCAGCAAGATGCTTTTAAAGTTTTGCCAATTGAATGAGTAACCTATACATTTAGAAGACCACCACAGAAACCAATCATACGCATCTCCTTCTAGGTAGTTGGATGCAGTCATGACCCTTTCTTGCTTGCCGAGTGGTGGGTTTGCTAAAAAATGGCATCCATCTTATTTACCCATACTACAACGCCTTTATGGTCCTTACCATGATACTTAGGTAATTCGTTTTTAATTTTAAGATGGTTCCTTCCGGAAGACTTAGTATGATATTGGCTTCCTTCGAAGTGTAGTTCTGATATTCTCGACTGCATGTGCCTAAAAAATCCATGGTTTGGAGAATTTTCATCTTTCGGGGTCCGGGGACTTTGCATTGCTGAGGGTGGATTGGCTCCTCTAATACACTGGCTCACTATGTCCTTTATGGCTCGGATATTCTGTGCCATGTCGTTTTGAGTCTTCCCAAAATCATCTTGCTTCCATTCGACATCGTCAAGGCGTTTCCACAACCTATCGAGTTCTTCTTGATTTTTTTTTGAACTATCATCATGACCCATTTTGTTCTTTTTCTTCCTAGTGGACCCAAATTTTATTTATTTCTTAAATAATTTAAATATATTAATTAATTAAATTATAATTATATAATATAGTTTTGAATCGAAAATTATGCAATTAAATCGACCCACTTTTATATTACCCACGATATCAAACTTTATATATGTATTGACCATGATTTATATATCGAACGAAGTGATAAAAAAGGCGTGACGTATGGGATCCTGTCTGGCAATGATTTACGCCACGATCAATGGCTGACTGTTGTAAACGCGGCAGACGAGGCAATGTTTGAACAACGAAGTCAACGTTGACAACGGTACAGGAGCCGCGAGAGTGGTGATGTTTGCAACAGCATGCATCGCTGTCTTCAGCGGCTTGGGTTGATGGTACGAACAGGGAATTTTGACAATGGGACGATTTGTGGAGTGATTGGTTACAAAGGTAGGAGATTCGAGGGCGTGTAGATGTAGGGTGATAACAGCGGAGGTATGTGAGGCCCACAAGGCCTGACGACCAATAGGGTGGCGTGGGGGTGTTGCTAGGAGATCGCGCTTTGATACCACTGCTACAGGGATTCTTGTACGCTTGATTTTTAAAAACTTTAAATAACTGGAAGTACAACATAATTTATATGTATATTAAATATTTTTATTAATATGAATGAATGAATGCCTTTACATGGCCATGGCGGTTCTCCTTATATAGGAGTTCACTGGCCATGTCAGCGTAGAGATGCATGTCTTTTGACTAATGCCTCTTCAAACTTAATTAAGTAGCTTAATGTTAATCTAAATCTAAATTATTAATTTGTTGATATTTTAATACTTTATTATTTATTTTAATCCTATATATATAGTTATGAATATTTAATTCATAACAACAGTCTATGGTATACAAGATACAATGACAAACGTCGTTGCAACTTCTATGTCGTATCTTGTCTTGCCGGTCTTTCGCACCTATACTGCTCACTAGTAGTGCCTTAGTCCATGAAGACATCTACACATCGAGACTCCCAGAGGGCTACCACCTAACACTGTTGCAAGTCGCTTTTGCTACAATGAACACGGGCTCATCAAATTGCTCTCTGGGTAGGGCCTAATTCCTGAGCTCCAATCTGCCTTCTAGTAGTCTCTCGTCCATCAAAGAGCTACTCATAAGGCTACAATCCTTCACCCAATAACGCACCAACAACATCCTTCTTGTCTGCTGCTCTAGGGCTACTTTAGGTAGCCAACACGTAGCCCTCCAACAGACCTATGACACCCAATCCACTCACTGTTGAATCTGCTCCTAGTATGACAATTGACCACCTCGGAATGTCATACACATGTCATCAACAGGCTGCAATAAACATAATCCAATTTGGTCACGAACTTGACCCAATACACATCTCCAAACATTGTTGTTTCACCTTACTGCACTTCTGCACCACTGGTTAGGGCATCACCTACAACCCTACTCCTCCACGCAACTCAGCAAGACAACCCTCTAAAGACTGCGGTCCTCCAAGGGAAGATACCTCCACTCCTACACTGCCCCTGTGTGCTTGTATTACTTGAAACGCAACACCTAGGTGGCCTCTAGTTGCTGGCTATGGCCTGCGGCCTAGCCCAACAACTAGCTGTAGTTGCAACTCCCTTATAGACTGGCCCAAACAATCCTCAAACAACATCGTTTTCTCCTCCATATTTGTGGCCTTCCTTGCCCAACAATCCACACCTAGGGCAACACCTAATCACGCCTCAAAACAACCCTAAGACACATCCATTGTCTCCTACAACACTTCAGTCTTACCACAAAAAATAACCACGCTGTCCCTTTGGCTTCTTCTGCTGCGGGTTCCTCCACGAAATTTTAGAGCTCCATTTGGTGTGTATTGCCCAAACTTGGATTCTCAAATAACATATCTACACCCTTAATTTATATACCTTTAAGGGGCTCCAACGAATCATTTGAAGAAACACATCTATTGGACTATTTTTACACCAAGCCTACATGACTTGGTAACCAATAACTACCTTGTCAACATCAAAAATTCATTTCTCTCTAACGACAACTCGGATTCGGACGATTCTCGATGCGTTGGAATCGTATCACCGAACACTATCATCCTCATCCATCACATGTTGTATCTCCATCGCGGTTTTGGCCCAAATCACGATGGGTGCAAAACCCCACACTTGGGTTCCAAGCCCACACGCTGCCCTTGTGGTGCTCTGCCCTCCAAACCCTGAACCCTTTGGCTTGGAGTACCTCCCAAGCTACACAAATCAACACTCCCTCTTAGTGAGGGAGGTACTTCCAATACTAGGAAGTCTCTCGTCATCATCATCACTGCTCGCAACCAAGGTTACTTGGGAGTGGGAGTGGGAGTGGGAGCGACATTTTCAGAAGCTCCCGATTTGGGAGCATTTTTTATATAGTATACATTTTTATATTTTGATGCATATATGTCAACAAAAGCATGTAGAATGATGAATTAGATACAAAAAACATAAAAAAACATAGATTGAACCATATAACAACAATCATCTAGAAGTTATAATCTTCATCAACCACATCAACAAGTTAGTAACATACAACATATTGAGTGTCATGAATCATGATTCATCAATCTTAAAGTTTCAAGCTTTCAAAATTCAACATATAACATTTATCATAATTGATCACCAAAGTTGTACTTGTAAGTTAAGTGTAACCATTACAACAAAGAATATCTAACATGAAATGAAACAACTTTCAACTTTCACGAAGCATCATATTCATAATTCATTACCAATGAGTTATAATTGCCAACTTCAAACTTCAAACTTAAATTGTCATATATTGTTTACAAAAAATATCATAATAAATTTGAAAGAGTCAAAAGTTATAAAAACTACTAGAAACTAGAAAAGACAAGTAAATCTATCATCTACATCTTCCTCTTGCCGCTACGAATAATGTCTAATTTCTGAGCAGGTCTGTTATGCTCTTGACCTGTAAGAAGATACCAAAATACCAATATGTGAAGAAATATACCCAAAACACAGAACAATAAGAAATAACAACGAGTATTTTATTATTCAGAAAGCAATGTTCACTTGCCTCTTCGAGGGGGCAACCTCCAATAGAGCTAGGCTCAATTACAAAATAAGACACTATGCTCCTCGAGGGGAGTCTCTATCCTTTATATAGGATTCATACATGCAATACCATGGGTCAATACCATGGTTCTTATTAATACCATCTATCTGATACCATGGCCCATTTGCAACTAGCTGTGGTCCCTTCTTTAAATGCGGGTCAACCACTTACAATTATTAATATGGGCTTTATTGACTTTTTACTTAACTATAACTATGACTTGATCCTATTACATAAATAAGGGGGTTAGGGTTGGACCCTAACATGCCCTCCCCCATAAGAATAGCCTTGTCCTCAAGGCTGAAGCTGCGGAAACTGCTGAAGGATAGTGGCTGGTTCCCAGGTCGCATCTTCTGGAGAGGTGTCTTTCCACTTGACGAGGACTTCCTTGATTGTGCAGCTGCGCAGGTGCCGTTCTTGTGTGTCAAGAACCTGTTCAGGTTGGAGCCATATTGACCCTTCTTCATCCAATTCAGGTAGACTGTTTTGAATTCGACAATGGTTCCCAATCATTTTCTTGAGGCATGAGACATGGAAGATTGGATGGATTTTTGCAGTGGGTGGAAAAGCTAGCTTGTAGGCGACTTCTCCAATGCGCTGAAGTACTTGATAGGGTCCGTAGAATTTTGGAGATAATTTATGACAACCCTTGTCTTTGAGTGATGTTTGCTTATATGGTTGCAGCCTCAAAAATACCTGATCCCCTTCTTGAAATTGGTGTTCTGAACGATGTTGATCTGCCTGTTGCTTCATGCGTTTTTGAGCTTGATGGAGATTCTTTCTGAGGTGGGCCAGCATGGTTGTGCGGTTCTGTAGGAGTTGATCCACTGCTTGTACCTTCGAGCATCCCTTGATATAAGTAGGTGAAGGAGGGAGTTGACCATAAACTACTTCATATGGAGTCATTTTGGTGGTGGCATGATAGTTGGTATTATACCACCATTCGGTTAGAGGTAACCACTATACCCATAGATGTTGCTTTTCTGAAGTGAAACACCTAAGGTAGGTCTCCAGACATTTGTTGATTGCTTCAGTTTGACCATCAGTTTGGGGATGATAGGAAGTATTGAGTTGTAGTTGGGTACCTTGTAACCTGAAGAGTTCCTACCAAAAGTTACTGCTGAAGATTGGGTCACGATCAGACACAATGGAAGTGGGCATGCCATGCAATTTGAAGATCTGGTCCATGAAAGATTGAGCGACCAAAGTCGATGGAAAAGGGTGGGGTAGGGCGCAAAAATGAGCATACTTAGAAAGTTTGTCCACAACCACCATGATGACGAACTTGTTTCCTGACTTCGGAAGACCCGTAATGAAATCCATAGAAACCTCTGTCCATATTGAGGCCGGGATGGTCAATGACTGTAATGTGCCTGGGGATTTGACTGTTTCTCCTTTGTGGCGCTGACATACATTGCACTCAGCTACAAAAGAAAGAATGTCCTTTTTCATGCCTGTCCAAAAGAATGAACGTCGAGTGCGAGCATAAGTCTTCTGAAAGCTTGAATGGACTGTAGTGGGAGATGAGTGCAACTCTGCCAAAATGAGGATTTTGAGGGTGGACGTTGGTGATATCACGACTCTGTCCTTGTAGCGAAGAATCTCATCCTACCAAGAGTAGCCCGCTGTGGAATTTGGATCTGCCTACAATAGATTAATGAGTTGGGAGAGCAAGGGATGTGAAAACCATTCCTTGTGAGTCTCTTCAATCCATTCTGGAATGGGAAAGGAGATTGCGAGCAGGGTGCTTTCCTCCTCAAATTGGCGTGATAACGCATCTGCTACGACATTTTCGCGCCCTTTCTTGAAAATTATCTCATAATCATATCCCAACATTTTTGTAAGCCATTTATTTGTTGTTGCGAGGATAGGCGTTGCTCCAAAAAATATTTAAGGCTTTGATGGTTTGTGGGGATTTGGAAACGCCGCCCCCATAAGTATGGTCGCTAGGTATTTACTGTGTGTAAGATGGCCATCATCTCCTTCTCATAGGTAGATTGTGCCAGATTTTTCCCACTTAGTTGTTGGCTAGTGAAGGCCAAGGGTCGACCTTCCTGCATTAAGACCGCCCCAATACCTGTCCCTGAAGCATCACATTCAATCACAAAAGATTTGGTGAAGTCGGGTAGTGCTAATACGGGAGTGGAACACATGGCATGTTTGAGAGCTATAAATGCCTGTTGCGCTTCATCATTCCAGAGAAATAAATTTTTCTTGAGGAGGTGAGTGAGGGGTCTAGCAATGCGACCATAATTTTGGACAAATTTGCGATAGTAGCCCGTGAGACCCAAAAATCCTCTCAAGCTCTTCAAGGTTTTTGGTTGAGGCCAATCCTGCATTGCCTGGATCTTTTTGGGGTCCACCCTGACACCTTCACGCCCCACAATGTGGCCCAAATACTCAATTTCTTCCATGCTGAAAGAGCTCTTGGACATCTTGACAAATAATTTATGCTTTTGGAGCAGTTACAAAAGCAGATCTACATGCTGAAGATGTGTGGCCCAGGTGCAACTGTAGATGAGGATGTCATCAAAGAAGACAAGGACAAATTTTCTGAGATATGGTTTGAGCAGGTGGTTCATAAGGCTTTGAAAAGTGGATGGGTCATTACAAAGACCAAATGGCATGACCAGGAACTCATAATGGCCTTCATAAGTTGGGAAAGCAATCTTTGGAATGTCTACTTTCATGAGAATTTGGTGATAGCTCGAGCGAAGGTCAAGCGTAGTAAAGAATTAAGCCCCATTTAGTTCATCCAACAAATCATCGACAACCAGGATGGGAAATTTATCTTTGACTGTCAACTTGTTGAGGGCCCTAAAGTTTGGACACATATGCCATTCCCCATCTTTCTTGAGCACCATGACCACGGGCGATGAATAAGGACTAATGCTAGGACGAATGACGCCTGCTTCCAAGAGTTCCTTGATGATTTTTTCAATTTCATTCTTTTGGGTGAACGGATATCTATATGGGCGCACATTTGGTGGTTGGGCCCCTGGGACCAAAGTAATGCTATGATCATGTTCCCCTCTCGAGGGTGGAAGCTCATGAGGCTTGTCAAACACTGGCAGACGGTTGTTTAAGATCTTTTGCATCTCAGGGTGAATAGGAAGAGAAGTGGGTTCGAAGGCCTGGATGGCATTAAATTGGGCTATAACTCCATGGTGGCCCTTTTCCAACAATTTTTCCATCCTATGTGAGCTGATGATAGAGGGATCACCTGCCTGGAGTCCGCAGAGGGTATGTGTGTGGTTGTTCTGCTTAAAGCTCATATATAACTCCTGGAAATCCATTGTGATTGGGCCAAGTGTGCGGAGCTATTTAGCACCCAAGACAATGTCACACCCTCCCATGTGTATGGCAAACATGTAGGTCTTTAACTGATAATCCCCCATTTGAAGTTTGACATTTTCATAGCGGCCTTCACATTTCATTGTCCCCCCATCAGCAATTTGGATTTGGAAGTTAGAGACTACATTGACAAAACAATGCATTGCTTCCGCAACTCTTTGATGGATAACGTTATGCGTACTGCCACTATCAATCAAGACTACTACTGGCCATTGGCCGATGCTTACTAAAACCTCTGATTTTGAGAGTATGGGCAGAAGAAATCCCTACCAAAGCATGAAGCGAGATAACTGGTTCTTCAGGTACATTGTCTCGCTGGTTGTCCTCATCTTCCTCCTCAGGTTCCTCAAGTGGTGGGGCTTCCTCCGATGAGCTGTGATCGGTAGCATCAATTTGAACGAATTTGGGCTCCTTGCATTTATGCTCGGGGGAGTATTTCTCATCACAGTAGTAACACAATCCTTGCTTTCTTCTTTCTCCCATTTCTGCTGGTGACACCTTTTGAACCTTGAGTGTTTGGGTAGTGCTTTGGGCCTGGGTGGGGCGACCCTTGGCTATGAAATTTGGGCGATTGGACTAGGCCGCTAACGCACGTTCTACTTCACGAGCTTGCAAGCATCCAACCATGAGGTAGGGTGTTCCAGTCGGACGTGGGCTTGTATGGCTTCTTTGAGACCATTGGCAAAACATTCCAAGTAGAACTGATCGTGTAGACCTCCTGTGCAGAAAGCTAAGGCTTCAAAGGAGGTAATATGTTCGTTCAATGTTCCTGTCTATCGGAGCTTAGTGAGACGACCCAAAAAGTTAGATTCATGGTCAAAGCAATCCGTAAGAGCTTTTACAAATGTCTGCCAAGTCATGGGCCTTCCATAGGAACGTTATGCCACTGCCACCATTGCCATCTTTCATTGTCCAAGTACATGCTACCCACACTTAGCTGAGTCGCATCATCTCTGATATGATTCAATGTGAAAAATTGCTCCATTTGTGCTAGCCATGTGGTCGAATGAAAGCCATCAAATTTATACATGTTCAGCTTGGGTGGTCGCGTCTGGGACTGTTGGTGGTTGCCAAAGAGGTGAAAAGAATGGCTAGACTCGCCCTCCATGTTTTCATTGAAAACATATGCCTCTACGCATTCCTTCGATTTTCCCTTTGCGAGTGTGTCAGCTAAGGTCTTGAGCGACGACAGTACTTCATCCAACTTTGTTTCCAGGCTGTCGATCTTCTCATTGGCCATAGCTTGAGCACTAGTTTGTACCATGCACTGATTTGGTGCAGTTAAAATTTGGGACCGCCTGAAATTTTTTACGCTAACAATTGAATGGTACCACCTTGCTCAGCTCGTCGACCTGATTCTTATGGGTTAAGTCTCCTATAAGCATCCTGGGGGGTCTCAGACTCGAAAGGAGTTTTACTCCTTGCTTGGGAATACTACAGTAGCCGAATCCCAGAAAAGTCAATGCTGCCCAAAGTCCTGCGAGAATCATGCCTAGGTATAGGAGCCCACACAAATAGTCCGATTTGTCGACGAACCCTCAACTGCGGAGTATGAGTAGGAATGTGGCAGCGATCAAACCCCTGCTGCTAGATCTGAATGGCGGATCTGATTGTTGCAACTGCTACAGAACCCAAATTGCTAGATCTAGATGGCGGATCTGATTGGTAGATTTAATGGATCTGAATGGCGGATTTGATAGATCTGAAAGGCGGAGCTGATTGTTGCCACTGCAACAGAACCCCACCTGCTAGATCTGATCTGGCAAAGATGATGCGTGATCGGAGAGAGACATGGGAACTATGGTCTCAAGGAGTGTCAGGTGCTACAGATCGTAATATACATAAGGGTTTGACAGTAGTACTCGGCCCAATCTTTCAGGGGACTAACCAAGGAGGATCAACTGTACCCTTAGCCATACAACCCGACTACCCTATCGTACGTGCGAGTAATCTTCCCGAGTGCTATTCTCGGTGTACTGTAGCAGCAAGATGGCCGACAATTTATCTATGGCGAGGTTTTAAGAGAGCCTAGGGGGCTTCCGATATACCCAAAGGGTACTTGGAAGACAGTCCGTGCACGGTTCTGTCTCATGCGCTACTACTTGAAGGGGTACTCACAGGGGTTACAAGGGAGTCCAACAAGCGTGACCACCTCTTGTATTTCCTGCGTGCATGCCTCCCCAAATCCGCAGGTTTATGCGCTCAACGACAGATCCCGTGGTTTAAAGACACCGGAACACGTCTCTAGCCAATTTTTTTTGCTAAAAATGGAGATCCCACCGGCCTTGGAAAGTGCTCTCATACCACTTGTTATGCTCTTGACATGCAAGAAGATACCAGAGTACCAAATATGCAAAGAAATATACCCAGAACACAGAACAATAAGAAATAACAGCAAGCATTTATTATTCAGAAAGCAATGTTCACTTGCATCTTCGAGGGGGCAACCTCCAATAGAGTTGGGCTCAATTACAAAATAAGACACTATGCTCCTTGAGGGGAGTCTCTATCCTTTATATAGGATTCATACATGCAATACCATGGGTCAATACCATGGTTCTTATTAATACCATCTATCTAATACCATGGCCCATTGCAACTAATGTGGTCCCTTCTTTAAATGTGGGTCAACCACTTACAATTATTAATATGGGCTTTATTGACTCTTTACTTAACTATAACTATGACTCGATCCTATTACATAAATAAGGGAGTTAGGGTTGGACCCTAACAAGGTCATGGTGGTCTTTTAGGAGTCTCCTCCCACACACTCCCACGACTAGAACCAGGAGGCAAATGCCCTCCATGTGTGGATGTATATGAAGGCGGCGACAACAAAGGAACAAGACTTGAAATTCGAGCACTGCTATTGGATGGTGGCGATGGCATGGTTGTTGCTTCATCTTCATCTCTCATAAGTTCTTCTTCCATTTCTTCAAGATGTGTAGTGCCATCCTCCAAATTATCGTTCTCTGGGTGGTTGCTCCAAATTTTATATGTTGGATCCTCATAAGCCCGATCACAATAATGACTCAACAATCTCAAGTTGTAGTGCACATAAAACAAGTTTTTTGCCTGGTTTTCATTGAGTCTATTACTTCTCACATTATGTATGAAGCTCTAGGTGCTCCAACACCTCTTTGCAAAAGAAGTATTTACAACCTGTGAGAGAATGTTTTTTGCCAATTTCGGCAAAAGTCCCATGCCGCCATATGCTTCCCACCATGTGAGAGCATCAAATCTGTCTCTATCTTCCATTGCATGCAAATAACCAAACAAACCAGTGCAACTGAAGTATCTGCCTAATTCAAGATGCAGATTAGCACACTCCTCCCTGTTAGGTACCAACTTGTCTAATGCTTCCATATATCCTGTAGATACCTATGAATCTGTATGGGGTTTGACCCTAACCCCACCCCTAGGTGCAGGTTGGCCCAACCAAGATGGAGAGTAGTATTTTGACATAAGGATATACGCCAAGGCATGTAATGGAACATTAAGTTTATTCCACCATGTACACAAACAATTGTGAATCAATGTATACAAGTTGGGATCATCTTTCTGAACAATATCTTTTATTTACCCCAACATTGTATCCATTTGCTCATACACCTCCCCAATCACTAGTTTATCTGTATCTGCAAAACGAATCATGTGATAAATGGGCTTGGTGAATTCCAATACTTGCCTCACATGTGCCTGAAAATGACCATCAAGAGTGGTCTCCTCCACCGGTTCAAAACCTTGCTTGTCAGCTGCATTTGTAGCACTTTCATATAATACCTGCCAGTGTGGACTTGATACCATGCTAGCCAATGACTCTCTTACCTTCAAAAGGCACATGAAGGCGAGGTAATAGCTAGCAAATCTAGTCTTCTCAATCTTCAACTCCAATCTTGAGTGACTGCGGAAAAGCCCATGGGTATTGCTATGATTTGTAATAAATTTTATCATTTTTTTGCTTCTCTTGTACAAATCACCAATCCATTTATATTGCTGGTTTTTGTTCTTAATAATATCATGCATCAAAAGGTTCATTATGTGAACCAAACACCTAGACCAAAATATGTTGGGGTATTTATCTTCAATAATTGCTCCCGCTCCCTTACAATTAGTAGCATTATCAGTGATGACTTGGATGACATTGTATGGCCCAATACGTTCAATTGTTTCAAGTAATGGTTTTGCAATGTTGATATCAGTCTTGAACTTGTCTGAGTAATTATATGCTGAAAGAAAGATGGCACCACTAATCAACACAACAAGAACACTTATCAATGGCTTGCCTTTTACATTTGTCCATCTATTAGTTACAATGGACACCCGATGCTCAGTCCAAGAATTTGTCATTCTACTCAAAGAATGTGATATTTTTTCTTTTTCATGATCAAGTCCAACGGTTCAAGCCTTGTCATACCCAAGGATCTTGTATCCTTTAAGGGCGTTATTTATGGCAGAAACCATTTCATGACAATAAGGTGAGCGAATAACATTGAATGGTATCCCACATACATAGAGAAACCGATAAACTTCTTAATCCACATCATTCCTACACCCTTCATTAAGGAAATCTGATATGGTTCTACACCTTAAAGAGATGTTTGGTGACCTTGTGCCTCCATATCCACTGCCATGGGAGGATGCTGAAGGAGTTCTTTGTGCATGTTGATGTGATTGTGAGCTTGGTTCAAAGAAACCCTTTTAATTTTTAGGTTTGTATTGGGCTTCCTCCTCTTCCCTTATGTATTTGGCTTTATCTGCTGCTGCCACACTTGCACAAGTTTTGATTCCTATTTGTCTATTTCCATCCCATGGCCTTTTCCCCTAAGTTACCAGAAAACAGATACGGGTACGGGGTTTGAAACGGATACGGCAAATTTTCTGGATATGATACGGCAGGAAATGACACATAATATATATATATATATATATATATAATATATATATATATATATATAAATTAAAAATAAAAAATTCATATTACCATTCATATTTCAGAATCTAAATTATCATCTATGATCTATCATGATTCATGATTCATCATCATCAATTCAAGTTTCAACTTTCAACATATGCCATATGGCATAAACATTCAACATTGCCATCACCATTAACGATTATTATAACATTCCTGATTCAAGTTTCAAGTTTCAACATATCATCAAGTTTTTGTTTCAAATTCCAAACATCAAGTTATCTAATATCAAGTTTCAAACTTTCAACATGACAAGTTACACAAACACCATCATTACCAAGGTCCAAAACTAATAATGCATACTAATTACTACATACTATGAAAGTACAAAATGAATTATGACTGGCAGTCTACTATCATTACTCATAATTCATATGGTTGTTCAAAAGTTTAAAAGTTAAAAGTTAAAACACCATCATAAATTACATTTACATATCATCAAATATGTCTTCATTCATGCCACTATAATGTTCCACTTCCACATCCTCTCTAGAAGTGGCACTGGGAACATTGCTGCCATGTCCACTTGAAGATGCACCTATTCCCAGTGATGGCTCCGAATCAAACAAACTCATGTGAGACATGGCATTCAATGTCATATCCAAATCAGGCAGCTCTGGTTCCACGTCCCATAATTTGGTGGGCCCAAATTTGTATTCATCTCTCTTGTGTGACAGAAGACGAAGGTTTGAATGTATGTACACTAGTTCCTTAGCCTTCTTAGAGCCCAATCTGTTTCGCTTCACGGAATGGATGAAGCCGTATGTACTCCAGTTCCTTTCTGCTGAAGAAGAACTAGCAACCTGTGATAAGACCTTGATGGCCAATTTTTGGATATGTGGAAGTGCCCCACCATAGAAGTTCCACCACTCAATTGGACTTAATCTACTCTTGTCCCGCATACACTCAATATCACAACCCCAACCCTCTGATCCCACAAAATGAGAAAATTGTGCACAAATCCGAAGCCCAATTTCAGGATCTACAAAAAGCTTTCTAAAAGCATTTTTAAATCCTTCTGCGACTTCTGGGTCTTTGTTTGGTGCGCTTCTTTCTGGATCACGTAGCAACTCTGCAGCATAATATTTAGGATTCAGTGCATAGGCTAAAAGGTGCAATGGGGTGGTCATCTTGTTCCACCTTTTGGTCAATATATCTTTTACTTCTCCATAAAAGATTTCATCTGGGTCATTCTCCTTGGCATTTATAACCAACCTTATTTTCTCTATCATGGAATCAATGCCCTCATACACCTCTCCCAGATTAGGCATATCTGTGTCAAACATACGGAGCAAATCCACAATTGGCTTAGTAAATGCCAAGAGGTACTCCACCTTATCCCACCATTCATCATCAACAACCAACCGTTTCATTGCTTGTGCTCTATCAAATTGGGATTGCCTCCATTG
>APFE031438283.1:298027-360132 GCA_000404065.3 Pinus taeda
CAGGGCTCTTGTACCCTCTTGGGGCTTCATTCAAACATTTTACCATCTTTGCCCAGTAAGGAGATCGCACAAGGTTAAAGGGAAGGCCATTTGCATAAATGCATTGAGCTACAGCTGCATCTGCTATCTCTCAAGCGGTCCCAAATTTGACCGCTTTGACCCAACAATTCCATGAGAATAAAGTGGAGGCTTTGATGAAGATGCTCCCAACCTTGTTGGGTGTTTTAAATGGGAGGCAGGATTTGCTTCATTTGCTTTAGCATCTGCCGCCTTTTGTTCTCTCTGATATTTTGCAATTTTTACCTTGCTTAAACCATTTCCATCTTTCCCATTCTCTTTAGGTGTGCCACTACATATTCGAATCCCATTGTTTCTTAACCCAAGCAAATATTGCTTTAACCCGTGTGTATGACCCCTTAAACTCCTTTTGACATTCACTGCAAACCCATGCCAATGTTCCACCTCCTTGGATCTTCCCAATAGTAGTTACATATTTCCAAAGTGGTGACTTTGGATCAACTTTCTGGGTTGATTCAGTTTCCTGTGCAACTTCCTCTGCCTCATGAATGACTGAACTTGAAGTTGCCATGAATGATGATGATGTAAATGAAACTGAAAAAAGAAAATTGACAAATATCAGTCTTCAAAGTTCAGATATGTATTTAATTATTTGGTCATTTTTGGATGTTAATAAAATAATAAAATTATCTCATCATTTAATAAATAATATATATGCAATAAACAGTTTGCAATTTCTAAGTCTGTTCAACGCAGTGAACTGGTCACATGACAGTGTACAGAGTGCAGACTCCAAAGTCCAGAGTACAGGCAGATGCACAGTCTTGTCAGCTAAATGTGAAGAAGATCAGATTGTATAGTTTGGTAAATGAAGTTTGGTGATAATGCTTCCAAACTTTTCCATGGCAATTGTGAAATACAGGGATGCAGGGGCTTTTAAGTTTTTACTGCCCTCAAGTTTCAAGTTTCAACTCCAGCAAGGGATGTCACAAAATTAAAAAAAGACAGTTTGTAAATTTGTAATGTTCTGCAGTTGTCCATGTATGTAAGTTTCAGTTGTCCATGTATGTTCCATGTATGTTCAATGTTCAATGATCAACTTCTGATTCCTGAAAGATCATATGGTTTAGCAAAAGAAATAATGCTACAGCTATTCTACAACTATGTCGAAGAAACACTCCATCAGTTTTTTATTATTAGCACTTGAGCATCAAAGAAGACATTTTTAAGGATTCATAAAATTCATATATATATGTCCTCATCCCTCCTCAAGGATGACAGTCTTATAGCTCTTTAAGAATAATGTCCATTATGAATTTAATCTGAACAGAGAACCAAAGGACATAAAGCAGAACATTGGTACTCCACAGACCTGAGGCACAAGAGCTATGGATGGAATCTTGTAGCAGTTTTGAGAGATCTCCTGAAGGCAGCTATAGTGACGGGCAGATTGAATACAGAATCCAATTCATAAGAAAACAACAGTAGCATAGAGAAGCCTTGGTCTTTTCACTAGTGTGGTTATGACAGTGTGAATTCAGTGTTGTTGAAGCAAGTTGATCAGTCTAGCAGTAAAGGCTTGCACAATGCAAACTTTATATAACAACACCTTATGAAAACACATTGATCTTCTTGACAGTATCTTAGTTTTGTGCTACTCCATCCTAGTAGCATAATTGATGTTGTTGAACTTAAAAATATGTTAGATGCTTGATTCACGAAAAAGTTGTTATTTAGTGCCAGTGGAGATTATATAAATTGACAATTATGAGAGATAGAGATGTATAGGAATGATCATTAAAATATATCTTGAGCAGTGATGATTCACTTACAGAAGTTCATATGCGGAATATGGAGGATTGTGCTACTTGACAGTGACCAAAATTATGATATTTGAATCATTAGTAAGGTCTCACCACTTTGTAAGTTTGTCCTTCAGTCTCAGGCAACAGCTCAAATAAACAAAAAAAAAAGAGGGGGATTATTACATCTGTACATACTACTGGGACAAATGATGATGATATATATGTTTATGTCCATTGACATAATCAGCCCAATATCAGATGAGCCATCTTACAGAGATTTCCTATCTTATAGCAGCTATGGGCATCAAGAAATGAAAGCATCTGGAAACATCTGATTCAAGAACCAATCCGCCTTCTATTGAAAAGTTTCAATTATGTAACTCTCGACTCTCATAGTTCTTGTCAAATTTTTTTGTGGAATACATGACTACAGCTTGCCTCTATTGAGAAACGTATTGTCTAAAAACTTTCCTACATCTGAGAGAGACTAGTATGTAAAATCACCATAAGCAGTCAGTTTCAGTGCTGATAAGTTTTTCATTAAGAGCAACCTTCACATTGTGCCTATGAAACAGAGATGTATACTGAAAAGAAATTCATAGTCAAGATTTCTTATGGTGTTCTAAAGAGAGATCAGGTGTGTTGAGGCATGTCAAGTCAAAATCGGTCTGTATTTTGCATTTACGTGAAAAATAAGAATATGTTTCAGCCTTCGAGTCTCAAGTAAGAATGGTATTCCTGAAAGTATATACATTGAAATCATTACAAGACTACAAGTCCAGTAGACGTGATGATATGTTGATGACAGTATTACAGTCTTGTTCACAATCGAAGTTGTGAACAAGACAAATGTTTTAAAAAGATCATCTATTATCTGGGTATAATGTTACAGATGCTTAGGCTTTAGCATATAATAAACAACAAATCCTACCTCCCATGTCTATTGTAATACGCTTGTACAGAATAAATGACAAACGTGCAATGTGCATTTGCCATTGGCGTTAAGTTTTAACGGATACATAATACATACAGGTTTAGAACTTCAGCGGCGGCAGTGACCCTCAGCAAACTCACGGCGGCAGCAACTCAGCGAAGTTGTCATGTAGGGTAAAATGAAAGTGTAGGGTTAAAAACTTAAAACTAAAAGTTAAAAACGAAAATGTAAAAACCTAAATTCGTAAAAGTTTAAATCCGTTCCCGGCGGGCAAGGAAACACCATCCCTGAAACGTATCACGATTTCCCTGAAACGTATCACGATTGCCCTGAAACGTATTTTTTTTTTTAAACGGGAGGTTTTTTTTTCCGGAAAACGCCTGGAAAACGGCTAGGAAAAAAACGGCCCGTTTCCAAATCATAAAACGACACCCGAAATGTTTTTTGGCCGTTTTTTGGACGTTTCCATACTAAATACGTATCAAAAACGTGAAACGGCGTTTCCTGTGTTCAGGCAGCCGTTTCCGGTAACTTAGCTTTTCCCACAAAGGTGCCCTTTGGCACGGGTGTATGACCCTGTGTAATTTTGTTGCAATGGGGGCAATGAAATTTAGTGGTTCCACCCCTTTTCCTTGCTTCAGACCTAGTAACATATTTCCACAATGGGGTTTGGTCTTGTTTAGTTTTTTTAGGTTGAATCATGTTCACTCTCCTCCTCCTCACCAAGGTACATCTCTTTGGGGTTTTCATCAAATCCACTATAACCCACTTCTTCATCCTCTTCTTGATGTTCAACCCTCCTTTTTCTACTCTTCAACACCATAATAACCAAAAAAATAACCAAGAAGAAGAAAATGCCAAGCCATATAACGATAATGTTTGAAATTTGAAGTTTTGAATTTGCAAAAAAATGGAGGAATGGGTATGGGAAATAGAGATATTTTTTTTTAAGCAATGAACATAAAAAAATTGCTAAATTAGAGTGTAGATCCTACTAGTGTCGCGAAAATCACGATAATATCGAAAAATCACGGTTTTTTGAAAATGGAAATATTATCGCCCGATTATTACGTCAAATTTATTTATTTATTTATTTATTTATTTTTATTTTTTGCAAAAAATCGCGATAACTTAACATAATCGCAATTCGAACTGAATTTATCGCAGGGGTGGCAGAAGCGGGTTTTATAAGCAAAAAAAAAGATTTTTTTTTCATTTGGATAGACAGCAAGAGCGGCGTGGATTGGGAGTGACCTAGGAGAAAAATCTTGGTGGATTGGGAGCTGAGGAGGAGAAAAACCCTGGTGGATTGAGAGTTGAAGAGGACAGGAACTCTGGAAGGCGTGGATTGGGAGCTGAGAAGGAGGAAGCTTGGAGATTTTAGCATTTCAAGCAAGAGAAATTCATCTTTGGATCAAATTTCTCCGACAAACCGTGGTTTCCAGGTATGGGCACCAAATTTAGCCATTTTGTTTTGGTTTTTTTCTTGTTTTTTCTTGGGTTTCTATAACCCATTGTTTATCAAAGATTTTTGAGTTGATTTGATGGTGTTTTTTTTCATTTTTGTTGCATAGAGTGGAAAGAGTTCATTTTGGATTGAGTTGAGGTTTCTTTGTTTGTTGAATTGTCAAAAATTCAATGTGTTGTGTCATGTTACTCATGTATGTAATTTTTTATTTTTTTTTGGTACCTTGCAATTCTTATTGTGCCATAGGTTCAACTTCAAAATTCAAACTTCATCATAGATTAAAACTCAAGAGTCAAGAGTTCAACCAAGTTACAAACATGCCAAGGAAATTGGACCCTCTATGGAAATTTGGTGAACCTGATGGAGGGTTTGATAGAATAAACTTGAGTTGCAAGTTGTGTGGGCATCATATGTCAGGGGGGTTTATAGATTGAAGTATCACCTTGCACAAATCCCTAGATTTGATGTAAGGCCTTGCACAAATACAAATCTGGAAATCATCCAAAGAACCATGAGATCAATGGAAGAATTAGAGCATGAGAGAGAGGCCAAAGTAGAAATGAAGCAACTAGCAAAGAGGATGTTAGGCTCAGGTGAACATGGGAGTGGCACTGGTTTTATTTCAACATCAATAGCTACAACCAACCAGGTAGCTGCCTCATCATTTTTTGTTCCTAGAACCACGCTTGGTTCACAACCATCTATCACTTCAATGCTTAAAAAAATTGAAAAAGAACAAGCTGACAAGTTGTTGGGCAAATTTCTCCTTTGGAGTGATATTTCTTTCAATGTTACAAGGAATAATCCATTTTTCAGCCTGCTTTTGATGATATTGCAACTATTGGCCCAATGTACAAAATCCCTTCTTATGATGACTTTAAAAGTTGGATTCTTCAAGATGAAAAGGTTGACTACACCAAAAGATTGGAGGAGTTTAGCGCATCACAGGCACAAATAGAATGCATTGTGATGTCAGATGGTTGGACCGACCAAAAGGGGAGAACCCTTATAAACTTCTTGGTTAGTTGTCTCAAGGGGACAATGTTTATGAAATCTATTGATGCATCTTCACATATCAAAGATACACAAACTTTGTGATTTGCTGGATGTGTTTATTTTGGAGGTGGGTGCAGAACATGTTGTCCAAGTCATAATGGACAATGCTGCAAATTATGTTGCTGCTGGCAGGATGCTTATGGAGAGGCATCCTACTTTATTTTGTACACCTTGTGTTGCACATTGTATTGATTTGATGTTGGAGGACATAGGAGTCAAAGATATTGTTGACTCATCAAAAAGCATTACAAAGTTTATATATAATCATACATCTGTGCTTAGCTTGATGAGAAAATTCACTAACAACAAGGAGTTGGTGCGCCCCGCCATTACATGGTTTGCCACTAGTTTCATATCTCTTCAATCCCTCTTGAATTCTACGTGGGATGTGAAGAGAATGTTTATTTCACAGGAGTGGCGTGCTTTGACAATGAGCTGCAAACCAGAGGGAAAGGCCAAATGCAGATTAGTTTCATACCAGGAAGACTTCTGGGTGGGAGTGCAGGAGGTGTGCACTGTTACTGAACCTTTGGTAAAGGTTCTTCGATTAGTTGATGGTGAGAAGCCCGCAATGGACTATTTGTATAAGGCCATTGACAGGGCCAAAGAATCCATTCAAGCCTACTATGATGATAAGGGAGATGAGGGGTTTCAGAAACAATTCCTCCTATGGGAAGTGATTGATGAACGATGGAACAACACACTCCATTGTCCCATTCATGCTGCAGGGATCTACTTGAACCCCACATTTTCTTACCCATGTGGGTTCGTATTTGATGCTAAGATCATGGATAGATTCTTAACCTATGTTCAGAGGATGGTGCGATCTCCAGCAGAACGTACAGAAATCTCCAAAGAAATGGAGACATACAGGAAGGCAGGTGGCACATTTGGCTTTGAGATGGTTGTGACTGATAGGACGATTAAAATGACACACATTTTTTAGTTTGTTTCAAATTTCATTGTCTCTTCAAGTTCATAACTTCATACGTGCTTCAACTTTCAAATTTCATTTTTTTCTTATGTTTATTTAAAATTTTATTTGTAATTTTGTTGGAGATGCATGGTGGAGAATGTATGGTGCCAGGGTACCCCATCTGCAAAAGCTTGCCATTTGAATCCTTAGCCAAACATGTAGCTCCTCAAGATGCGAGCACAATTGGAGTATATTTGAAAAAATACACAACAAGCAACGCAACAAGTTAAATTTAAAATATTGCAAATTCCCAATTAATTTTTTGAATTCATTAAACAATATTTTTTTATAATTATTATTTCATGATCTTTGTATAGGTTGGAGTCCCAACGACTTAATGACATGGTCTACGTCTACTACAATCTTCGATTGTTGGTGAGGCAACTTGAGAGGATACCTGATATGGAGGCCATCTCATTGGATGGGATTGACACCACTGCTGCATGGAGGGTTGAGGCCGAGAGGCCTCTCATGGAGTTTGCCAATGATTGGTTAGAGCAGGAGGTAGTGGAAGGCGTAGAGGGGGAGGAGCAACAGGAGGAGGAGGTGACACCACTTACCTGGGCTACCCCTGCCACCAATCGAGGACGTGGTCAACTTCCTGTAGCTCCTAGTTTTTTAGGTTCTAGAGCACAACATAGTCCATTGCCAACTCCACCGACATCCACATCTAGAGGGAAAGGGAAAGCTATTGCATTTTCTCACAAGAGTGGCAGAGGAAATCAATAGTATTAGACTTTAGTTATTTGGTTCATTTCATTGTATATGACATTATGACTCATGATATGAGATACATTATTATATTTTTTGTTGATATTTTGAGACTAAGTTGGGACTCATGAGTCAGGACTTACTATTCAGGACATGATTCACTGTTATGTGTGATGTAGCATTAGAAATGATATTACATAGCTAATGTATTTATTTTATGTTGTAGATGCTTTAGATATTAAAAAAATTGAAAAAAAATGAATATTTTTATATTTTACGATTTTTTCCCAAGTTTTTCCCTCCCCGATATTATCCCGATAATGATTACTGCAACATTGGATCCTATTTCTTTGGCCTCCAATCCCAAGCTCCAATCTCCCCTTGCAAGCTCCTCTCTCACCAAGCTCCTCTCCTTGCTTCAAACTCTCTTTCTCTCTCAATGGGATGAAGTGAATAATGGGAGGGGAGAGGGTCTATTTATTCCCCCCCCCCCTCCTTCCCTCTCTCATCTCTCCTTTTCCCTCCCTTTCCCCCTCTCATCTCTAATTTTCCCTCCCTTTCCCCCTCTCTCTAAACTGTAGTCGCCCTCCCTCTCGGTCGTGCGGGCTTTCCTTTCCATCGGTTGGGAGTGATTTTCTCAATAGGGGAGCGATTGTCCCGACTTCAGTCTCGAAAAAACCAGGGGCGGAATTTTTTTGTCAGGAGCGCGCTCTCAACCCGCTCCTGAGTCGCTCCTGCCTGGAGCGTGAATTGGGAGTGGGATCGTGAGGGGGGGGGCTCCCCCGCAACCTTGCTCGCAACACTTGCCCAACTCCTGGCACTCACAATCGGAGCAATCCCTGTATGGTGAACTATGCCCTTCTTGGAAGTGTCGTTGTCACTGCTGGAAGCACCCTGCTTCTTTTCTTATAACATCTTCCACTCTCTCCATGATTCCTTCTTGGAGGTTGTAGGAGCACCCTTGCTCCCCACTGACCATGCGCTCTTCTTGGGTTGCAGAGCCTCCCTTTGAATCTGCAAGCTCCCTCTCAAACTAAAGCCCCTCTGAGTCTCTGGAACTTGGACTTTCTTGGGAAGGTGTACCTTTTTCTCAGGAACCTGTACCTGCTCCTTTGAAGCTTGCACCTGCACTTGCTCCTGCTTCTCTGGAACCTATACCTGCACCTGCTCCTTCTTCTTTGGAACCTGGACCTGCTCCCCCTGCTTCTTTCCATCATCCACAGTCTTGCCCGTCAACTTATAAAGACCATGTTCTCTAATTCCGAGTACAATCCTATCAGACTTAGAGCCTTTAGGCCTGAGTCTTGCCTTCCCATCCTAGAACAAGACCTCAAACCCATTCCTCTCGATCATCAAGACGAAAATCATGCTATATCTAAGTCTTAGTACAAACAATACATCTTGGACCTACATCACATGTCCTGTCTCCATCTTGAATGGCACAACACCCAATCCTCGGATCTCTAACTAAATCTTGTCGCACAACACCATGTGCAACTTTGAGTCCCATTCAGCTAGTCTCAAAAACCTCCTGTGACCCTGTCATATGCTTCACCACACTACTGTCCACACATGTGCAACTTTGAGTCCCATTCAGCTAGTCTCAAAAACCTCCTGTGACCCTGTCATATGCTTCACCACACTACTGTCCACATACCATCCATCCTTAGTGACAATACCCTGCGAGAAATGAGAAATCATAGCAAAGTCCACCTCCTCCAATCTTCTAGAGATACCATCTATCTCAGCTGAAGTGGCAACACCGACGACCTGCTTTCCTTTCTTCTTCTCATCAATTCCCTTCTTCATCAGACATCTCGACGAAAAACGACCCATCTCGCCACAGTTGAAACACTTGACTTTACTCAAGTCCTTTTGCTTACCCTTCATTCACGATGCAAGTGCCATGTCATCATCTGAAGCTGCCTTCTTCGGATGAAGATCCTCGTCTCGCAACTCTTCCTGAATAAAGTCAATCCACAACCTATCCCAATATGGCAACTTCTCTCTGGCAACGATCCCTTTAATGAAGGGCTTCCAATCCTCGATGAACCCTTTCAAGGCAATCCTTACCATATCTCCATCTGAGGTAGACACACCGATGGTAGCAAGCTCATCTTTGACCTGAGACAACCTCGTCATACGAGGTCACGCTTTCACCCTTTATCATCTTGGTGGACTTCAACTTATCCTCTGATATCAGTACCTGGTTCTCATTCTTATTCTAGAACAAATTCTGAAGAGCCATCCACATCTCATGTGCATTGTTCTTCCTAGACAAATGAGGTATTAGGGCATTCCTCACACCATCTAGGATGATCAATATCGTCCTCGCATCAAAATCTTCATATACTTCAAGCTCCTTAGGGTCGGTTGGCTTCTTGATCTCTTTCTCGACAAACTCCCAAAGCCTATTGACCTGTAAGACCAACTTGATCCCTTCTTTCCAAGGACTATAGTTGGACAACCCCTCCAACCTGTCCTCATACTGAAGACCTGCCTGCAACTTAGACATTGTAGTGAACCCTTCACTCACAATGTGACCAACTCCCTCTCACGTTGCACTTCGTTGCGCACAACTCATATTTACTTACTTCCAAAGTAACTCAGACACGCTCTGATACCATGTTGAATTTCCACGACCTTGGGTTTAGGTTAGTCTTAAAATCACTGATGCTACCAAACCAAGAATCTCAACCATAAACTACTTTGCATAGCGGAAATATAAAGCAGTAAATCACATATGCACAAATATACACACTTTTTAACAAAATTGTACAAATCTTCGTTATATTAAACCAAATCTGAATAATACAACAGTCTAGGGTATACAAGATACGATGACAAATATCATTGTAACTTCTATATCGTATCTTTAATTGTCGGTCCTTTGCTCCCGTACTGCTCACTAGTAGTGCCTTAGTCCATCAAGGCATCTACACATCGAGACTCCTGGAGGGCTGCCACCTAACATTGCTACAAGTCGCTTCTTCTACAATGAACAAGGGCTCATCAAACTGCTCTCTGGGTAGGCCTAATTCCCAAGCTCCAATCTGCCTTCTAGTAGCCTCATTCATCCATCAAAGAGCTACTTGTAAGGCTGCAATCCTTCACCCAATCACGCACCAACAACATCCTTCTTGTCTTTTGCTCTAAGGATACTTTGGGTAGCCAACACGTGTTGAAGTTTCTAAGTTTACTTAGTTAGAAACCCTTCATACACTTTTTCTGATTTATTCCTACCTACTTGTTATTTTTTCTTTAACAAGTTATTTACAAAGTAAATACTGAAAATAAACACCAGTGCATGCTCAACATATTACAGATCAACAACTAAAAGAAACAAGAACAAACACACCACATGACACAATTATTTTTGGACCAATGTCCCTAGAAAAACCCAATGCGGGAAAATCGGTGCAACTATCTGAGGGTTTTCTTCTTAACCAATATCAGAGTACAATCTGGGTGCCGAAACTGGCCTACCTAACAGAGAATTTCCATAGCAGCTATACGTCACAGTTTGAGAGAAATCTCCTCACTGACACCCCGGAAAATCCTTCCGGCAGCTCTTCAGCACAAAACTGCTCTACAACCCTAGCGTCTGCCCAATCTGGACTATGTCAGCCCCTCTCTCACGTTGGCCCTACGTCAACCTTTCTTGGCCTGCGTTAGCTTTCTAGGCCTCTGCCTCTTTGGTGCTCTACGCAGCACTTGGCTGCCTCTGCGTGAGCCCTTGCTAGCTCTGCGTCACTCTCCTTGGCTACTGTGCTGCTCTCTCGACACAATCTCTGCCTTCTTTGTTTTTCTGTAGACAATGCCCCTCAGTTGCTTTCCCCATCACTGATTCTATCTCTTTTAGCAAACCCCACTCTAGATAATAGAATGACTGATCATCTGGTGTATTCTCCAAGTGATCCTCAAGCCTCCTCTTATACTTTTCTTGTTGACATATCAACGGCCAAGATTAAGTCCTTAATCAACGGCTAAGATTAGATCTGGCTTGATCCATGTCTTTTGGACCACTCTAACACATATTCATATTAATACACATTAATATTTTATTTTCCCTAAGTTTAGACTTGGGGACTCCATTAAAAATATTAATTATTTTAATATCTCCTGATCTGTTTAGAATCTGCCCAAACCCTTTCTGGGTATTGGAGATTTCATGTACCCCAACCTCTCCACCAAATTTCATGGCTAGAGCACATCCGATGCTACCCCAAATCAACAACACGTTGCCCTCCAACAGATCTATGATACCCAATCCACTCACTGTTGAATCTGCTCCTAGTATGACAATTCACCACCTCAGAATGTCATACACATGTCATCAACAGGCTGCAATAAACATGATCCAATCTGGTCACGAACTTGACCCAATACACATCTCCAAACGCTGTTGTTTCACCTTGCCACACCACTGGTTAGGGCATCACCTACAACCCTACTCCCCCACACAACTCAACAAGACAACGCTCTAAAGACTGCAGTCCTCCAAGGGAAGATAGCTCCACTCCTACACTGCCCCTGTGTGCTTGTATTAACCTCAAAGTTCAAACACAACATCTAGGTGGCCTCTAGCTGTTGGCTATGGCTTGCAACCTAGCCCAGCAGCTAGCTGTAGCTGCGGCTCCCTTATATACTGGCCCAAACAATCCTCAAACAACACCGTTTTCTCCTCCAAATTTGCAGCCTTCCCTGCCCAACAATCCGCACCTAAGACAACAACTAATCACGCCTCAAAATAGCCCTAAGACACATCCATTGTCTCCTACAACACTTCAGTCTTACCACAGAAAATACCCACGTTGTACCTTAGCTCCCTCACGCTGTCCTTTTGGCTTCTATTGTTGCGACTTCTTGCACAAAATTTTAGAGCTCCGTTTGGTGTGTAATGCCCAAACTTGGATACTCAAATAACATATCTACACCCTTAATTTATAGACCTTTAAGGGGCTCCAATGAATCATTTGAAGAGACACATCTATTGGATTGTTTTTACACCAAGCCTACATGACTTGGTAACCAATAATTGCCTTGTCAACTTCAAAAATTCATTTCTCTCTAACGACAACTCAGATTCAGACAATTCTCGATGCGTTGGAATCGTATCGCCGAGCACTATCATCCTCATCCATCACATGTTGTATCTCCATCATGGTTTTGGCCCAAATCACAATGGGTGCAAAACCCCACACTTGGGTTCCAAGCCCACAAGCTACCCTTGTGATGCTTTGCCCTCCAAACCCTAAACCCTAAGGCTTGGAGTACCCTCCCAAGCTACACAAATCAACAAAGTGTCCTTCGCATAATTGATCAATTTATTGAATAAGTTTCTTTTGTAATTTAGCCTAAGTCTAACTTAGGAAAAACACATAATTGATTATGTTGGCCATTGAGCTAAAAAAACTATGGAAAAGTAAATTATTTACTTTAATGAATTTGCTTTAATCTCGATCGTTGATCCTAAATGGTTTAGGACTTAATCCTAGCCATCCATCTCTTTAGAGATTAAGGTTAGGGATTGAGCTCAATGAGAAATTATAAAAGCAAAACTAAGGAGAAAAGAAAAACACAAGAGAGAATGTGATACTCAACGTTGAAGAGAAAGGAAGTGTTGCAACGGTGGAGAAAATCCAGAGAAAGAAGATTAAGTAGAGGCTAAGGTCGTACTAATTTTCTAAACTAGATTTGTAGAGGGCCACACGTGTGAGTGAGTTTCATCTCGAGAGAGGTTACATGAAAAGGGTATGGATAGCGGATCCACATGTGTGACGGAAGGAGAAATTTAGGTTGCATATGCGAGATCGTACATGCGACGATTGGGAGAGTAGCTACGCTGCATGTGTGAGTTTCCGGAGAGTTGTACAAGCGAAGAGAAGCCAACAATGGTGTAGATTGAGTTTTCTTAGAGGCTAATAAGCTTGATTCTAAATTGCGGTAAATTTTTAGTGTTTTCTTTGTGGGTCATTTTCCCAATAAGGGAGCCCTCATTATTCAAATAACCATCTTAGATCCATCTTAAAACCAGATCTATCAAGCACCGAGAGGGATCAAATCTTTCAAGGTGCAAACCTCCTTTTTTAGTGCAAAACTTGAGGAAAGGTTTGCACCTCGAGAGATTTGATCCCTCTCGACGCTCGATAGACCCAGGGTTAAGATGTGTTGAGAAATCTAGGGCATTAAGATTAAGAGATTTCTCTTGTAATGATAGCTGCTTGTGAATGCATTTTACTTCTTTGGATTAGGATCTTTTCTTTACTTAGATTATTATAGTGTTCATCTTCATCAAACAACTACCAAAGCATAAACAATTAAGAGACAAGAGACACAAAAGATAAGTGATCAACCAGGGCCAAAACCTCTCCAGCTTGAGAGGAAAACCCAAATGTATTCTTCTTCTTATAGAGACTTCAACTGACGAATACCAAGACCGAGACCCTTGACACAACAACCTCTCCAAGACTAAGTCACAAACTTTCTAAGTTGGACTTCTTCTTCCTTGAGTCAACGATGGTCAAACTTCCTTCTGCTCCCACTATTTCGGCTATCCTTCAGATTTCGGTTCCTTGGTTCAGATTTGCAACTCTCAACCCTTCTTTAGAAACCCTAGTTGCAGTACTTGACTTAGTTTGATATCTTGATCTCATTTAGAAACCCTAGTTGCAGTGCTTGACTTAGTTTGATATCTTGATCTCCTTCGCTTGGATAGAAGAACTTCCTTTTGCAACTCGACTTGATGAGTATCTTATTTTCTTCCCTTGATTCGACTTCTCGATGGACTGTAGCCTCGGCCCTTTTTTGCAGTAAACAATCCTTTCCTCGCACATGTGAAGGTGTTAGCCCAAAAACAGATCAGAAAAACAATCTTTGTTATGTTCTTCTTTTCTTCGCTTGGTGATAGGATTCTTCTTGAGATCTTCGCACTTCTATTTCTCTTTTCCTTGCTTGGTAGAGTAAATGTCCTCAATGAGGCCAAGTTGCCCTATATATAGTGATTTGCCCATAAAAAATGGGTCGATTTCTGCTTGTGACAAGGCCGACATGCCTTTCTAGAATCATCCTTAGGCTGACTTCAAGGAGAGCTTGTGACATGGTTTTGGAGGGTTATTGACACAATCAAAATTACTTTTTACAATATGTAACATGTCTTCAATACATGACATTGACTTCCAAGACTTTATGACTTGATGACCAACCCTAAAGGCTCACAATGGGAGCCTTAACTATAAAATAAAATTCCTTGAGCATGAAACCCATAACTCAAGCATTACAACATAATTTTATTTTCTTCTTTACATCAATTACAAAAATCATGATTACGCATGTCATTATGAAGACCAAACCTAGTTACATTTTTCAACAAGATGGATCTAGGCTAGTTTCAGTCATGCACGATCATACAAAATTTGTTGAACATTTACTTATTTTGATCATTTTAAATATGCTAAATATGTCTAAGATTAGTTTGGTCAATTTAATTTTAAATTTGCTTAGTTATCTCAGATTGTTGAGATGAGAGAGATTGTTAGTCATTTAAATGATGAAATAAAAATTTAGAGCACAAAGTGACAATGTTACAATAGATAGATAGATATGGCGAGAGAATGTGTATGTTTGGGGGGTGAGATAGGCAGATAAAAAAGGAGAGACGATGGGAGATAGAGATATAGATGGAGGGGGCAGAGATGTGCTTACACTGAAATCAATGCACACTATTAATTTAATTATTTTGAAATTAATGTACACAATACATCTACTTGCATCAAATCAGAAATCAACATCTACACTGAAATCAATGCATTTAGTGCAAACAATCAAATAGGATTAGAAATCAATATCTATACTGAAACCTATGCATCCAGTGCAAGCAACCAAATAGGAGTAGTAATCAACATTTGCACTGAAACCAATGCATCTAGTATAAGGTATTAAATAGGATTAGAAATTGACATCTACACTAAAATCAATGCATCTAATGCAAGTGATCAAATAGGATTAGAAATCAATATCTACACTGAAACCAATGCATCTAGTGCAAGCAATCAAATAAGAGTAGAAATCAACATCTACACTAAAATCAATGCATCTAGTGTAAGGTATTAAATAGGATTAGAAATCAACATCTACACTGAAATCACTACATCTAGTGCAAGCGATCAGATAGGATTAGAAATCAACAATTACACTGAAATCAATACATCTATTTTAGTGAAAAACCAAAATATTCATGACTTTCTAGATCTAACTTCTATGTCTCTTTGTGTGTCTCTTTCTTCTTCCCTCTCTCTCCACCTTCCATTATGTGCATGTCTCCCTCCCTCTCTCCTTCTCTGTCTCCCTTGTCTCTCTCTCTCCACCTCTCCCTCCCTTTCTCTATCTTTCTCTTCTTCCCTCTCTCCCCATGCCATCTATATCTATACCTCCCTCCATCTCCCCTTATTTGTATCTCTATCTCAGCCCCCTAAACACCTCTCTCCCTCTCTCTCCATATCTATCTCTCTCTTCTTCCCTCTTGCCCCCCTCCATCTATATCTCTATCTCCCTCTGTCTCTCCTTCTTTATCCCTCTATATGAGCACGCAAACAAGCATTCTCTCTCTCCATATCTATCCATCTATCTATCTCTCCCTCTTCCCCCTCTCTCTGCCCCCTCCATCTATATCTCTATCTCCCATTGTCTCTCTACCACAGCCCCCAAACATACACTCTCTCTCTCCATATCTATCTCTCTTCCTCCCTCCCTCTCTTTGCCTCTCTCTTCTACCCTCTCCCCCCTCCATCTATATCTCTATCTCCCCTTGTCTCTCCTTCTCACCCCCGAAACATACACACTCCCTCTCCCTCTCTCTCCCTCATTGTCTCTCCATCTCTCCCTTGTGAATCCCTCTCCCTCTCCACCTTTCTCTCTTTATGTCTTTCTTCCCCTTCCAACTGCATCTCTCTCTCCCCCTCTCTCTCTCCCCTGTCTCAAGTTCTTTCTCCTTCCTTCCTCTCTCTCCCTTTCTCTCCAACCTCCCTCTATCTCTCCCCCCCATCGCACTCTCTCTCTCTCTCTCTCCACCCTCCAACTCTATCACTATCTCCCTCGCCCTCTTCCCCCCTTCCATATCTATGTCTCCCTGTCTCTCTCTCCCCTTCTTTCCCTATCTCTATCCTCTCATTTTATCTCTCTTCCCTCGTCTCCTCTCTCCCTCATTCCATCTTCATCTCTCCCTTGTCACTCTCTCTCTCTCTCCACCTCTATCTTTCAATGTCTTTGTTCTTCCTCCCTTTCTTTCCCCCTCCAAATCCATCTCTCTTCCTCTCTCCCCCACTCTATTCCCCCTCCATCTCACTCTCTCTCTCTTAAATACAATCCCGATGTATTGTATTTAAGAAAGTATCTAAATTAAAAAAACATAATTGGTTGTAAAATATTAAGCCTATATTTTGAATCAAACATGTCAAAGAAAATACAATAATACAAAACTTAAAAGAATCATGCAATATCTTTCCTCTATCATTGTTAGTCACTTTGCTTTTTCTCTTTGCTTGGACCCTTGGTTAAGATGCATTTATCCTGGTTCTTTATAATATTATTTATATTATATAAATTTCACATATGTATATATAAAAGTATTCTCATTTTTTAGTACAAGAAGAATACATGATCTAAGGCGATGGCGTGGCTGTATGTGACTCGAACCGGCATAGAGGAGGGGTAGGGTTTCTCCTTACATACCTTGCATACCGACTACATCGACGCCCTTCCTGTGGACTCTTTGGGATACTCGCATCGCTCTGTTTATTCTCTGACCTGGCAGCTGGCATGGTTCCTACTAACTTTTCATAGTTTGTCGGCAAGACGGCAGAATGGAGATGGATTTGGTGGATTATACAAAAGACTTGTTTGCCTCGGTCCCCATCTAGATGACCACACCACCGATTTTGGAAGAGTCGTTGTCTACGCCCCCTGCGACCCTTGACGGTTACTCTTTGGAAGTACCATGTCGATTCATATGGACCTAAGCACCTCATGTTTGGTGGATCCCTTCCCTGATGTCTCCCTCCCCTAGCTGGATTCAGATATCCCTCCTCCCTCTCCGGCATCCCTACATTTTCTGGCTACCTGCATAGACCTTGCCTCTCCTTTTTACCCGTCGGGCTATCCCCTCTCTCTCTCTGCTGGTGATCCCCCTCTCCCCTCTTCCTCCGTGCCAGTAACCCTACCTGCTTTTATATCCTCTGGGCCATCCACTAATCGACCAAATAGCCACTTGGTAGCCGAACCACCCACTTCTGGGTTTTTTGAAGGGACGTCGAACTGCTCAACGAAAGGAGATACAAATCAATAGGCGGATGAGCAGGAACTTCCTCCTGAGCCCTCCTCAGGTCCTCAAGCTGGCAAGCAATCGAAGCAAGTGAAGAAAACTAAGTGTGTTAAGGTAAAGAACAAGGACATTTCACTTTGCTTTGGGGAAGGAATACAGATGGGGGAAGTAGTGGATACTGCAGACCAAGTTCTAGTAGGGTGGGTCTGAGGCCGCACTTATTCGACAGCTAGACTTCGAGAATGGATCACTGAGATTTGGGGGAAAATTCTTTCTGAGCTACCATCTGTTACTACCCTTGCGCGAGGCTGGTTAGCTCTTCACTTCCAACAGGCTAACTACACATCATGGGTTCTCTCTAAGTATTGGTATATTGAACTCACCCCTGTCATGCTCAAGAGATGGAGCCCTATGTTTGATCCGAAGCGGGAGCAATTGGTGGTCGAACCTCTAAGGGTGAGACTCCCCGGTTTGCCACTACATTTCTGGTTTGATGACATATTCAAGCGTATTGGTAATGCACTGGGTACCTACCTTGATCATGACAAATCCTACATTACCTTTGGCAACATGTCTCTGGCTAGTATCCTGGTTCACTTGGATATTGGGGAAGGGTTGGAGGAGCAGATAACCCTATATTGGAAAAACTTCACTTGTATTCAAATATTGGATTATGAAGGGATGACCTTCAGGTGTCGGCGCTGTCACAAGGTAGGGCATTTATATAAGGACTACCCCTTGGTTAAGCACTCCACTTCTCCTGAGGATCAGACAAAGACACATGTGACTGCTCCAAGCTCTCATGATCAAAACACTCCTTCTGGCTTTGTTCCCTTGACAGCTGCAAAGGCACGCGAGAAGAAGCGCGACACTACTCCAATCCGGCCTCTCTCGCCTCCTCTTACCAGGGCTCGGGCGGTGGCTGCTGCTACGCTCTCTTTGGGTAATCCCCACCTCTGCTCCATTGTCAATTCTATTTCTATTTCTGCATCTCTGTGGTTATTCTCATCTACATATTGTAACACTGCATTTGCACCAGTCCCCCCCTCCTTGACCTGCCCTTTGATTCAACCCTCCCCTATTTTTTCCAATACTCCCCCCTCCTTGTTGGATCCCCCCCCTGTCGGCTTCTCTTTCGGAGGCTCCGGATTCCTCTCACCCCTCCCATTCCTACAACCTTCGATCCTTGAATCGTCCATCAGTTCAGGATTCCTGTGGAATCGATATCATTTCTCCCTATCTGCCCCCTAAGCCTTCTCAAGGGTGCCCATCTTCCATCTCAAAAGTTATTCATCAAGCTGGTATAAATGTTGTAGCTGGTCGACAACTAGAAATTGATCGGGTTCTTAGAGCAAAAAATACCCTTAAGTCCTCCCCCCCATGAAGTGACTTTCGCTTAGTCGCCAAGGGTTAGCTAGTCCTGTTAAAAAACTAGCATTTCGAAGACTCTTGGATACCGAGCGGGTGGATGTTATTTTTCTACTGGAGACCCTTGGGCTTATTGATCAGATTATACCTGCCTTGGAATCTCTGGTACCTGGATGGCTTTTTCATGCTCTTGATGTCCGAGGGAGATCTGGGGGTATTGCTTTTGGATATAACCCTAAATTGATTAAACTGTCAAATATTTGGGGAGGTTATGGCTACATAGGGGCTACATAGGGGTGAATATATTCTCTTCTGACTTGAGTTTAGAGATCTGGCTGATTAATGTCTATGGCCCTTGCCATAATAGGGCTACCTTCTGGGAACATCTCCTCAAATCTAGCCCTCTACAAGCTGATAATATAATCTTGGGTGGTGATCTTAATTTCTCCATTGGACACGCTGAATCATACGGACACAATGCCTAGATCGATCCCCTATCAGATTCTTTTGAATCACTCCTTGAGGAGCACAGGTTTATTGACATACCCATGGCTCGACTTCAACCAACTTCGAGGAACCGAAGGACTGGGGAGGCAATGTTGGCTCGCAGATTGGATCGTTTGCTCATTAAGGAGAGACTGATTGGAAACATCCACAACTACAGACAATGGGTTGGAACAGGGGGATTATCAGATCACTCACCCATTTATCTTGAGATTAATGGACTTGAACATAAACCAAGAGCACCTTTCAAATTCAATGCTACTTGGCTGAAGGATCCTGACTATCTTCGCCTTGTCTCTGACTTTCGAAAGGCACACCCCCCCATCTCGGGTCGATCTATCTCAGAGGGGTTCTCTAACAATCTCACAAATCTCAAGCGAATATCTATGAGATGGGCCCATAACAAGCGACTGCAGGATGATAACACCTTCCTTTCTATTGAGATTGAGATAGCTAGCCTTGAGGATGAATATGGTAGGGGGTACCAGTCTGATGATTCAAAGTCACATCTCATCTCCTTAGAAACTGAACAAGACAAAACTTTGAAGGATAGAGAGGAACCTTGGAGACTTCGGAGTAGAACAATTTGGTTGAAAGAGGGTGATGATAACACTAAATTCTGGCGTCGAGCTATAAACACCATTTGGTAGATGACTAATGATCAAGCACAGAGAGTTCACACCTTTCATCAATTGGCCTCTCTTGGCTCAATCTCACTTCAGGAATCTTTATAGAGCTCCACGAGAAGCATCACTGGCAGAAATTATAAGAGTGGCAAGCTTATTTCCTCGCTATGTGGAACAGGACGATGAGGAGGATCTTATTAAGCTAGTCTTGATGGGGGAGATGGAGAACACTCTTAAGTGGTTTAAGAAGGACAAAAGTCCTAGTCCAGATGGCTCGCTGATTGAGTTCTATCTTGCATTCTTTAACTTACTGGTGGAGGATTTACTTTGCATCATCGAGGAATGTCGTACCTTTGGGCGCATGTATGAGGCCTTCAACTCCACTTTCATTGCTCTCATACCAAAGTCTGATTGTCCTAAATCCTTCAATGATTTCCGACCTATTTCCCTCTGCCACTGCATCTATAAAATCACTACCAAGATCATTGCCAATCGGCTCAGACCCATTCTCTCTGCTCACATTTCACCTGAACAATTTGCTTTTCTCAATAATCACCAGATTCACGATACTATTGGCATGGCCCAATAAGTACTTCATTCCATCAAAACAAAGAAACTGAAAGGCATGATTCTCAAGATTGATCTTGCAAAGGCATTTGACCGTACTAGTTGGCTTTCTCTGCGGATGTCATTAACACCTCTGGGATTTCCTCTGGAGTTTATCAATTGGATCATGTGTTGCATCACAAAGGTCTCCTTCAATGTACTCATCAATGGCTCAACATCTCCTTTTTTTCTCTCCTTTATTATTTTTTCTTATTATGGAAAGCTTTAGTCGCCTCATCTCTGAAGAGCGCAGATTAGGATGACTACAGGGCATCAAGATTACCTGTAATTGCATCTTAACACATTTATTATTTGTAGATGATGTCCTTATATTTCTTAATGGAGGTATTAGGGATCTGACAGATTTACACTCTGTTATGCTTCTTTTTAGCACAACAACTGGAATGGAGTGCAATGCTCGAAAATCCACCATCACAACTTCTAGATGTTCACCCAATGAGATCCAATATGCTCTCCATAGATTTCCTTATACTCTCCAATCCCTGGATGATGGCCTTAAGTACCTTAGTTTCAGACTTAAGCCCCTCCATTACAAGATCGTAGATTGGACTTGGCTATTTGCAAAGATTGAACGCAAACTCAATATATGGCATCAAAAATACCTCTCTAGGGCTGGAAGACTAGTACTTATTAAATCTGTTTTGGAGGCGACTCCAGTTTACTACATGTCCATGGCCCTTCCATAGATTTTTATGGAAGGGAAGACATGATGCTCAAATCTATGCATGGGTTCGTTGGGAGCTGATAGCCCTATCGAAGAAATGAGGTGGATGGGGATTAAAAAATCTAGAATTTTTCTCTGGCCAAAATGGGCGGGCAGATCCTCACTGCACATACCCTATCAACTGATGTTGTATTTCATAAATACATTTGGCCCCTTCGAACGCTAGATTGGATACGACTTCCCTCTTGGAACAGGATAGGCATATTCACGATCTGGAAAGCGATTCTCAACTCTATTTCATATATTTGTGACGGATTGACCTAGAGGATCAGGTCGGTCTCCTCAGTGCAGGTGGGGTTGGACCCTTGGACTGGCAGTGGTAGTGCCTATCGACTTCCACATGATTTGATCATCCATTTATCAAAATTTGGCATTACACATCTTGATCAAATTGCAGATCCTGGGAATACTAATTTATTTTCTCAGGCTTGGAAATCAGCTAATCAACTTGGAATTCCTGACATATGGCATCAAGAATGGCTCAGTTATACAAATGCCCTTACAAAATCACATGTCAGGATCATTGGCGAGAACGATGAATTGATATGGGCATAGGCAAAGCATGGGATATACACTACCAAGGATGGATATCCTGTCATTTTCTCTGCATACAGGCCACCAGTAATTGACTGGTGGTGGAATATACTTTGGAAGTTGAAAGCACCCCCTCGCACAAGACTTTTCATGTGGATAGTCCTTCGTCATAAAGCTCCCACTGGAGATAACCTTATGAAGCGATCCTTTTATGGACCCACATGGTGTTGTTTATGCCGACAAGACTCTGAACCTATTGAGCATCTCTTTCTCCATTGTACCATTACAAAGGAATTTTGGGCTCTGATTCATACCTCTCTCCCATTACCCATTAGCTGGCAAGGCAATACCATTCTTGAGGCTTGGCAATCATGGTGGTCATTGGTTAGGCCACTTAAAGCTAAGAATCTCCCTTTATTAGTCTACTGGGCCATCTGGCTAGCTTGGAGCAAGCTCATTTTCAGCAATACATTACCCCTCTAGCACCTTGCATCTGCCCATGTCTTGTCCATTTACTCATTTATTCTTGATGAGAATAGACCTACACACCATCACCTCAGAACTCATTGACAAGAGTATCCCCTGGGCCTATTTTGATGGGTATGCACAAGCTATGGGTTGTGGGAGGGTGCCTTACCATACTTAACCAAGACCCACTTCTTCAAATTACAAATGGGGTTGGGTAAAGGGACTAATAATTTTGCAGAATTGATCACCCTCAGACATCTCCTGCAATTTGCATTAGACAAATAGTGTAGGCATCTACAAGTTTATGGGGACTCCAAGATCATTATAAATTGGTTCAACATATCTAATTGTCATGCATATACTTTGAGACATATATTGGATGATGCACTTTGTTTAAAGGCCCAATTTGACACCATTGTATGTCATCATATTTACAGGGAGCATAACTAGATTTCCGACCAGCTTTCCAAGGAGGTTGCAGTCCGGCCTAGGGGTACATGGTTGATTCAGGAGCAACAGGATATGGAACACTATTAGTGCTATCATCGGCCATATATTGACATCAAAGCTTAGGGGCTGTGAAAGCTTGTTTTTCTTGATTTATTTTTATCTTCACTTGTACATATTCTTACTGAACACTATACTGTCTATATTAAATTTTGACATGCAATTATCCACTTACTATCAGCACTCCCTAAGGGGGTTTTTTGTACTTTGTATAACTGAAGGGCGAGTCGCCCCATCCTACAACATATGCTTCTTCAAGCATCTACAACATGTAATTTTCAAGCATCTCTATGGGGATATTTTTAGTAGTTGTGAGGATGGAGGGTTTAGATATACCTCAAAAGTAATTATAACCTTTTTGCTTTTAGATTTAATTAAAAAATGTTATAAAATTAAATTAAAATAAAGTATTTGTAAAATATTCTGATTTTGAAATAAGTTAAGGTTTTTGGGCACATGGTATTGATAAGCCATGGTATTGGCCAATGGTATTGTAACAGAATAATTAAAAGCCTAGATCCATAACATAATAATCAAAAGCCTAGATATCCCTTGGTATTGATAAAAGCATGGTATTATGATTTTCTTCCCTCCTGTCCCTCTCTCTATCTTTCTCTTCTGGGTATTGGCCCATGGTATTGTAAAAAAACCTATTTAGAAGTTAATAATATCCATGATAAATATTCATGATTAAAAATCTTGTTATATTGTAAATATTAAATTTTTATCTGCTTATTAATTAAATTTAAATATGGTTTATGGAATCATTATTTATATATATGGTAAAATGATGTTAATTTTTAAGAACTACTTATATGTTATATTATTTTAATGTGTATGTATATTATATCTTCTTTTGTCTAAAAAGTTGTTGCTAATTTTTTTTATTAATAAAAAACAAAATTACAATATATATATATATTATATTATATAAAAAAGGAAAAAAAAAAAAATTGAATTTAAAATTATCTGTCTCACGTCTCACATCTCACATCTCATGCCTACACATATACCCTATACTGGGCTGTAGAATGCCTCTCAGCGCAATAAAAGTGAAGAGTAATTAGGGGGTTATTTGCTGTGCGAAAGATTTCCTATGTGTTTGCTTCTGCTATTTGATTTTCTATTAAAAAATCCAGTATGTTTTATATTCAATAATGGCAGAAATATTTTCTGGGTATAAATTGTTAGGAAGTAAAACCAGATCTGGAATTAAGAAATTAACACAACACAAAGAAGATTTGATGATACATGGCATGATAGAAGGTATGTAATTATACCTTTTTCCAAGGTCCCTATGCATTCCTATGACTCTACACATTCCTATCTACATGCCACTCAAACCTAAGTAACTCCCTCTTCTTTTGTTTTAAGCGATTAATAATCACAAAATATACCATAGACACTAAGAATTTTTTACATAATATTACATCAATATGAACTTTACCCCTAAAATACTAGCAGTCTCAACTGCCGGCAATCATATGAAACAATAGCAACAAGTCCATTAGCTTCCATTAGTCTACCAGTTAAAAAGCCTCATTTAGCAGCTTTCAGAGCAATATCAATCATCCCTTTTGTGCCTGCCTTCAGTGCTCCTAAAACCTGTCTCCTTCTACCTTTGCTGAACATTTTGTCTCCTCTGATGATAAACTTGTGCTTGTAACCTCTGACTTTCCTGCCCAGTTAAACCTTGAGAACATCTATAGCCTCTTTTGGCCAAGATGGGAATTTGGGTTGCAATGGTCCTATGTGGGGTGGCACTCCTTTTGTCTGTGTTAGGCACTTTCTCCTTGCTAACCTTGGCAGAGACTTGCCCACTTTTGTCTTTATTTTATTCTTGTATGGCATTATTAGGTCCCTGAGGTGGGCCACTGCTTTAAGTTCACGTGGGCTCTTCTTTCCCAAGTACAAATTAACGTTCATAACCTTAAGTACTAGCGGCATCATGGGAGAGTTCAAATCAAGTAGGGTTTTTTTCTTAAAATTTGAGACTGTAAGAGGAAAAGTTAGAGATAATTGTTTACTTTTGCATTATCAGATTTAATCTGATTCATTGGATGTCTGTGATGTTATTGCGATTCCGTAATGGTATTTGACTTATGCAAGGTAACCTCAAAGAAATGAACACAATTAAGAATGTCACTCAACCAAGTAAATTTTCAGATCCTTATGGGTTATTAAAAGGGTAATCTCAGCAAGCCTGCAAAGCGTATATAAATATAGGAAATAGGAAATCACTACAGTAAGTTAATGCAATAACAATAAGGAAGCCCAAACATTTACCATACCTCTTAATCAGTTTCAGGTGGCTTTCCACAGAAGATAATCATAAAAAATCAAGAACTTCGTGGAAATTTTCTTCTTATATTACAATGTGAAACTAAGAGTTGTCACCGAACAATATATCAATATGGTAATAACTCATGATTACTTCCTTTCCCAACATAGATGAGAAGAAGATAATCAAATGTTGGGATAAAACAAACATAAGTTTTGTGTTTCAACTTTAGGAATGCATTTTTTAATAATCAACAAAACTCGACAAAACTCACATGTCGGGATTATGTTGAACCTTTTCACAAAAGTCTCCACGATGGGGATATAATGTGCACATACTTCTGTCTATGACATCAAATGTATCTATGTTGAAATAAGGCCTGTAAGTTGCAATGCTAAAAAGTCCTTTCCATCCACTTTCTGACTGTTCAACACCTTCATCTTCTGCACCAGGTTGAGCATATGGATCTGCTTTAAGCAAAGAAAAGAGCCTTGTTTATAATTTTTCTATTTCACTCCTTTGAGATGATGCACTATATTATGCTTAATACTGGTGAATCACATTCATTCCACCAAAATTAACACTATAATAAAACAAAGCATATACTTCAGTTCAGATTACAATGATATGCTAGAGCTTTCTTAGATAAGATAATTTTTCTTGGAGAAAAATATACAAATTAAAACATAGCCTTCTGTACAAAGCAACAAAAGGTGACTAGAATAACAGAGAACATAAACAAAAAAGAAATGTGAAGATTTCTAGGGAATATAACTCGATTCCATATCATTCAAAAGAATCATCAATATGGAAAATACAAAATAAAGGTCAATGGGGTTTTGTTTGGTAAAGTGGGGGTGTTTCCTACTCTTTTGAGGGAGGGAGATCAAGATGACCATGACCTACACTTACTTGGAGGTTCAGTGTTTCAGCTTTGAGCATGCTTTTCAGTCCCAACTCTGCAAGGGATATGGATCTCTTGCCCTACTTGAGAGACTATGCTTTGAGCTCCACTTCTATGATATCTTATCCAAGATGCACCTCTTGGACACAGCCACCAGACCCATTGTCCTTTATGGCTCTTAGGTCTAGAAACATAATTTGTTGAGAGATGACTAGGAAAGGATGGAGTGAATCAAGATCCTCCAATTACAATACATATTCCATTATAAAAGCACTGTTCCAAGGTGAGCTTGGAGCACCTTGGCTCTATTTTCAGATTGGCATCCTTTCTACACAGGTTATGATCTTTAAGGGAATCAACTGTGGTGGGAGAGCACCACCCCTTCCTAGAGCTTTGCTCCTCAAAGAAGATTGCCTTCTTTCTTTTTTGCAATATTCCCCCTTGGATGGCAACAATTTTGGTTCTCTAAGACTTATTTGTTCCTCCTTTTCAAGTACTCTCTTGATCCACTTAGACACATCCTACTATCCAAACAGAGGTTGAACATGGTGATGAGAAAAGACACTTATAGGGAGTACATACATGTCACCTGAATAGTCCCTCCCAAGGACCTTAGTCCTAAGATGGATTTCGATTTTCAGCACTTAATGTAGTTGAGGAATGGCCTTATTACCAAATCAAATACTCAAAAACACTAGATGCACAGCCTCAAGGTTCCTCTATGTTTCATAAATTTCTCCTCACTCCTGTAGAAGAATCTAGGGCAATTAGGTTTAGTATGATTCTTTTTGACTTAATAACAATTTGTGAAGTCTTTTTACAATTTGTCTTGTTAGCTTAATCTTCTTGTTCTTCGTATTAATGCATGTGTGTGTGCTTCATCAAACTGCTACCAAAACATAAGAACAAGAACACAAGATGTTGGCTCTCTGCCAGGGCCAAAACCTCTCTTCTCTTGAGAGGAAAACCCTTCGGTAATTTCTCTTATTGAAGCTTTTTATTGATCAATGCCAAACCCTAGACCCATGACTAGAATGTCCTCCAAGCACAAGTCAAGTCCCTCCTCCTTTCTGCACTTTGTTCCCCGGCACTTAGTCTTCCTTCTTCTAGCACTTTGCTCCCCAGCACTTCGTCCTTCTTCCACCAACTGATAGTAGTCCTTCTTAGGTATCTTCTCTAAGAGATATTCCTCTTTATACCTTGGTAGATTCCTTTACATATGAAGAATACTTTATCCTTCCTCCAACCAAGCCCTTCCTTGAGATGTACTTGCAGACTTGATATGGCAGCACTGCAGCCCTAATTTCTCGCATGTTTGGGAGGTTATACTTTGGTTCCTTTCTCCTTCGCTTGAGAGACTCTCTTCTTCGCTTGAGTAGGAGACCTTATAGGCCTAGGTTACTAGCCCAAACCATGAAATATATGTGACTGTTATCTTGCTGCTGTAGTGAGCACAGACTGTCCTCTATTTCTTGCTCGTGTGACTGGTTTTCACCCTAAAAACAGTCCCTTCAACTTCGGTTTAGGTCTCTTCTTCTTCGCTGCACTAGAAGCTCCTTCTACTTCGTCTTTCTTTACCCTTTTTCAGTCTTCCTTGCTCGCTGATTTCAGAGGTGATTTCTTGATGTTATAGTGGAGTGGACAGCCTCTATATATAGAGGATATATAGAGGACTGTCCCTCCTTTTAGGCCAACTTGAAGACTTTCTAGGCCGACTTGCCATCTTTGCTTCGGATGGCTGCCTGGAGGTGTCTTTGCTTTGGAGGAGACTTGACTTTGCTTGGAGGTGATATTCTTTGACTCTTATACAAACAAATATATGGTGCAACATGCTCTCAAGGTTTTCAACATTTTCTTTAGACTATTTGACTCACCTATAGCACTTTAACATGTGCTAGACCTATTTCAATGAGCAAGAAACTCATTGACATATATTATAAAAATAATACTTCTTTTCTTGAATAAATACAAATATCAAAAGTACATTTATGAAGACCGAACCTAGTTACATTTCCTTCAACAACACCCTCTTTCCCAAACGTAATCCCTATGAACTTTTAGTCTTACGATTGTTCTGAAAAATAAATTTACAGCAACAGACAATGGACAACATTTCACTTCACTTCAACCAAACACGCTAGGCAGCATAAGAGAAAAAATACCAAACATATACCAACAAGTTTCAACACTCCGGTCACACATTTCCACACATAAACTAGATCTGAATTCACTTGAATTACTGCAGATCTACATCAATAAATATGCCTTGTTATCTTTAAGATGTATGTTAAATCACTTTACATTTTCTGCTACATGTTATGTAAAATCAGCATCAACAAGAAGAGTCGGAAATTAACCAATCAAGAAGACAATGCAAGCTGAAAATCAAATTTGCAATTACACAAATTTTGACAATTGACAACTTCATATATATATCGTAGAAATGAAGTACACATACATATTCACAGCTTATCACAAGCTGGTACGATTCTTCAATCTCTTAAAAACCCTAGATAAGGAAAACCTAGCCACCACCAAAGATCTCCAACAAGCAAGCATCAACACAATCAAATTTTCATTGGCTTCAACATTGTCTCCCACAGGTGCAAGGCCTCTCCTCTTCTCCTGAACAATGCTTCTTCTCCCCTAGGGTTTTACCAAACCCTAACTTTTTCTGCCTCCTTAGAGTGAAATCCTTAACCATAGAATTTCCCTTGAATTTCTCCAAGAACCCTAGCACTCCAATACAAAGAGAGAATACAATAAGAAGAGTAAAAATAGAAATAGAGAAAGGTGGGCTCCACTCACATCTCTATTACAAGAGATGATGAATGAATGAATAGAAAAGACATTCTCCTTCCTCTATTTACAGGAGAGGTGAGGGAGGCCAACAATGTCAAGTGGACCTAGTCCACTACAAGCAACCTACTCCACACACAAGTAGGCCAACACATGTGAAGCACTACACTCCAAAAGAACACATGTTAAGCTCCAAGGTGATGTTGTCAACAAGAAAGGCTCTAAGCTTTGAACACGTCCACGAGATATGGCCAACACTCTTCTTCCACAAGCCTCAAAAGCTCCAACACTCCTAAACCATGTGCTCCTCCAAGTCCACTCCATCTTCATGATCACTCCCTCAACCCAAGCTATCATAAGTCAAATAGAACCCTCCATGCAAGCAATCCAAGTATGCCCATGCCATCTAAGGCTCAATGCCCTCCTCCAAAATGCCCAATGCTCCTCCAAAGCAAAGGCATCCCTGACTCATGTTTCTAGTATGAAGAATGTCACCAAGTTGTTCAAAGGTCTCCTATTGCGGAGTTGAGGAAATTTATTTTAGAGTCCAAGTTGTTTAATATGAATACTAAGATACCAAGGCCATTTTGGAGAGATTGTGGATGGAGATCACTTGATTTTCCATCAGTGAATCCCAATGTTAGTATAGGCTGAGGGTTTTTCTTGGTTGGTAATTTATTAGGGGATCCTCTTCAAAGCTCAATTCACCAAGAGTGGTTTTAGATGGGCTATGTCTAGTTTGTAACCACTTAGAGATTATGAAGCATTTTCTCTAGGAGTCTCTAGTTGCCAAATGTTAATGGAGGTATGTTGAGGACCAATGTTCAACTCTCTTTTAGGACAAGTTGCATTCACATGCTGCATTTGTATTGCATTCTCCAAAATATGGCAGTTCTCGCAGATTTCATCTTTATTCAGCCTCTAGAAAGTCAAGTGTAAGAATGGTTTTGATACTGAACCCCGCTCATTATCTTCCTTTCACTTTTTCTACTGGGATGAAATACACCATGAGCACCTAGCTCACAGTGCTCTATTTATCAAGATGCTCAATCTTTTGATTCCACGGCTTATTATGAATTTATGTCAGCCTTAGTTGCTCTACGAAGAGGTTGAAATGTTTGTTACCTCTCATGTGGTCCAATGTCTTATATTCCTCTTCATTATAAGAATTGTGATTTTCATCACATGTGTCAAATACTTGCAAGATGATATTGATAAACTATTTGATGGACAACAAGAATGATCTTAACATAGACACTTACACTATGACATTGTTGACCACCATTGTCAGTGGGTGTGAGGTGTTTAAAGGAGTGTTGTGATTTGCCCACTTATTTTCTTATTACCCCTAAAGATATCACCAAGAGTAGATATTTCAATGGATATTATAGTATGACTTGGTATGAAAATTTTAGGTTCTTCATTGGTGGTTTATTCACCATGGTTAAATTGTGCACCACAACCATACAATCTTTGTTGTGGTTGTCTACCCTATGGAAGCCTATGGTGATACATTATTGATGACAATGGACACATTGTTCCTTGGTGGGGGAATTCCCTAGGCAACAGTAGTGGTTTTTCACTAGCATACACTCTTTGTTGTGGTTGTCTACCCTATGGAAGCCTATGGTGATACATTATTGATCACAAATGGACACATTGTTCCTTGGTGGGGGAATTCCCTAGGCAACGGTAGTGGTTTGTCACTAGCATGGCATCATTTGGATAGTTGTTGACATGATTGAGTAGAGAACTCCCCTTCAAGTCATTGTTTTAAACATTTAGAGGCATGGGAATACTCTACATCGCATTTTACCCCTTGGCACAAGTTTCTATGAGGCGCTAACTAGCGATCTTGGTTATATTAACTTATTTAGGATCTGGATGGCACATGTCACATGCTTACTCATCATTTGTATGGAGCGCTCCTATCCTTGGCACATATTTTCATGGTAGCTAGTCTTCCAATAGCCACTAGATGCATATTTTAATTATTGATTGCATGAAGAGTGGTGTGCCCTAGGTTATACGTGCCTCCTTTGTGTTGAGAAATCTAGGGGTAGCTAGATTAGGTGATTTCTCTTACTTTGATAATTGCCTGTGATGTCTTCTTACTCAATTAGCATCTTCTTTAACTTGATTATTATTGTGTTTTTATCATCAACCAACTACCAAACAATGAAGATCAACGAGACAAGGAGATGCAAAATGTAAGTTGTAAATGAGGACCAAAACCTCTCCTCTTGAGAGGAAAACACACAAGAACTCTTCTCTTCTTATAGAACTTCAAATGACAAATTCCAAGACCTAAAACCCTTGTTAAAGATCCCTCCAAGACCAAGTCAAACCTTTCTTTGATGAGCTTCTCTTCCACAGCTTGCAGCAACAACTTTGACCCCAACAATTTCGACCCCAGTAACTACCCCAACAACTTTGACTTCTTTGACCTATAATTTTTAGGCCCCAACAGTTACTGCAATTTCGCACATGTGGTTGTCTAGGGTAGTTTTGAGTCCTTTACTCTGCTTGACTTGATCTCTTCTCCTTAAGATTTCAGCTTTCAAAGTAGATTCTCTTTATACCCAAACTTGGCTTCACTTAGCACTTAATCTTATTGCAATAAGATGATGCCCTAGCTCCTTGCACGTGTGAGAGCTAGAACCCTAAAAAAAATCCAAAAACTTTGATTTCTCTTTTCTTCTCTCCGTTACGTGATGAGGCTTCTTTCTTGTCTTCTTATCTTCCTTGATCGATCATCGAACTTGTTGCTACTTGGATGGATGTTCTTCCAAATGAAGTCGAACTCTCTTATATATAGTCTCTCTAGTAAGTCGAATAGCCCTTTCATGAGGCCGACTTGTTCATTTTTGAAGGCCAAATTGGTGTTTCTTGTTTGACAAGGTCTTGGAGGGTCTATTTGACACTTTTAACTTTACATAAATTTTCTTTACAATATACAACATGCCCAAAAGGGTCTTCCATACATGACAATGACTTATTGAGTTAATAACAAGCCCTAAATGTACTCCACGGGTGCTTGAACTACAAAACAAAACAACAAATCGAAAAAAAAAAAAAAAAAAAAAACCCTTGAGCATGAAACCCATGCATCAAGAATGACAATAATAAATTTCTCTCTCTTTATAGAATCATGATTACATATGTCATTATGAGGACTGAACCTAGTTACATATTTCAACACTCCCTCTTAACTAGGGAGGTATTCATAACCCATAGAAGGTACTTGGACATTTCCATACTAAAGAATTCTCATAAGGAGAGTTGGATTGGTAAGCCATCTCATAAGCTACTTTCTCAACTTATACCAGTGCATCTCATCGTGTTAAAATTGGCAACAAGGGCCAAACTCCATGTGGGTCATCTCATTTATGGCAGCTGATATTTTTCTTCGATCCCTCTCATCAAGAGTTGTAGGATTGATCTAAAGATCATCCGATTCCGATAAGTATTCATGGAGTTATGAATTTATTTGTGTTATAAGGCAATTCATCAAGGTCGGCCAACAACCAAATAAACCCCTCATGTGCTCAACGTTTTAGTATAAAAGGAGATGACTTGAGAGTCATTTAACACACAACTTCTCTCTTGATTTCTCTCCACTTGTCTTGGGCTTTAGTGTGAGAGAAATCTAGATAATGAGTGATGACTCAGCCATCCCATACGTTGTCCTAACCAGGTTGTCTAAAGCCTATCGCAATCAGATTAAGAAGGCTGAGGAGATTCTGGACAGCGTGATATTAAGGAGGTCGAGCAATGGATGTATTTGAGGACTATTCTCTCATGTAACAGGCCGAGTAAAGGCATGACTAGGCCGCAGCAAAGGCAACATTCCAACGAGGGTTTGAAGGACTGTCTCAAGGCCACTTCAGGTAACTGAATTATTGGAAGGAGGGCTATGAAGCTTTGCTAGAGGGCTGAGGCTAGAAGAGACTGTTTAGAGGTGGGCAACCCCTTAACCAAGTTGTTGCAAATCTATGGAAGCTTGCTGTGAGGGCAAACCATGGACCTTGTAAGGACTAGAACCGCCCAGGCTTATTGTGAAGGGTCACATCCCCACAAGGAAGGGCAGTCGCATCACCTTGGAGCAAATCTGGGCGGAAAAGAAGGCTGGCAAAGGGATTGTGATATGCCCTAACCATGCCTAGTTTGCAGCAAACTAATTAGACCTCAAAACAGTGAGTTAAGGTATGTTGTCTATGGCACTTCTTGTAGGTGTTGGATCTTAGATGAGGATCAGTTTGGACCAGATTGTTGGGCAGTCAGTGGAGGTCAAATTGGTGGTTGTTCATAATGGCATGATACATGGGACAACAGCAACAACAAGGGTGCCTGTTGGAGCAAGGTAAATGGGATAGCTAGGTAATAGAGCTTGGTGCAGCAAGCTATCTTAGGAGCAGTTGTCACTAACAATGGGACAACAATGCTAGTAGCCATGATAGCATGATAGCAACAACGTTACAATGATGGCTTGCTTCAACAGTGCTAAACATTGGAACAACATGTGTGACAACAAGGTACATCAGTGCTAAACATTGGGATAAACAGTGTGACAGCATGGTACAACAATGGCACATGAGACAACAAGCACATGATGCATTATAGTGATGAGTACAGTCATGATTAGTGAAGCATGATGAGATGAAACACAGTGATGACGGATGCAACATGATGACGAGGTGCAGCAAAACGATAGGTGGAGTCACCTTGGAGAAGCAGTTGAAGCAACATGTCTTCAACTGATCTCCTGTATCGTCTTCTTAGAGATGATCTATGCTCTTATCTAGATAAGTCAAAGTGTTGATTTTTGTTGTAAATGTACTATCTCTTTCTCTCTCTCTCTCTGCTAAACTATTGAAGAACATATAAGAATAATTGATCAAGGGTTTCCCCACATTGGGATTTGTCCCTGGCTAGTGCCACATCTTGTGTCCTCTTGTCTTGGCTTGTCTTCTGCGATTTATGTTTATGTTCTATCTGTAGTTTACTTTAATGTTGACATGATTGCTAATCTGGAAAAGATATTGAGCTAACTGTGAAAATTGAAATAAATTGCTCTAAGCATGGAACATACCTAAAATTAACATGGTATCAGAGCTAAGGTGAAGACAAAGCCCAAGAAAGAGTGAAAGATCAATCACCGAAGACAGTTGAGAAAGGACAAAAGGATCAGTGGATTCCTCATCCCTCTTCAAATACACCAAGGGTGAAATCGAAGCAGAGAATATTATTAGAATGGCGCAACGGAAGCTTCTGATGGCCTATCTAAATATCACTTCAATGGGAAGTCCGGATCTAAGGGTGGAAGGAAAAGAAGATGCCTTGGGTGTAATAAGTTCAGCCACTATGCAAAGAGTCTCTTAGGTAGGGACACATCACCTGATGATGATAACAATCATTCCAAGGACAGCTTCAATGATCAGAGGAATGACAGGTAATGCAGGTCATCAAGGAAATAACCGACTCTTCAAGAAAGCAAGGACCCCAGGTATGAAGAATCAAATGTTGTTTCTGATAAAATAAAGAAGTGTTATCTTGCATTGGCCCTCTCCTTTAGACTCTTTGGGAATCTAGCTTATTGATTGTAGTGCTTCCAGGCACTTCATCGGATAGAAGGGTGATCTCTCTAATTTAGTAGAGATGGAAACAATTGTTGGATTATACTTGGAGTCGATGCCACTGATTCCGAAAAGGGTGCAGGGAATGTTACCCCTCAATTGAATGAGGGTAACTCGATTCATTTACAAAATCTCTTTTATGTACATGATCACAAGAAGAACCCGGTGTCCATTTCAGAAATGGAAGTCAAAGGTTTCAGGGTGGCATTCATCGATGGAAAGGTACGTTTTTGAAAATAGAAATTTCAAAGATGCTTTTTCTCATGGGTTCAGGGTTGGCAATTTGTATCAAGTTGCAGGATGGTCCATTGGAGATCATGTCAATTGACATATCTCATCTATAACATCGAAGGTCTACTTATGGGGCCCTACCCAATGTGAGTCAGACGGTGACAGGGATGCCTAAATTCAAGAAGAGCATGAAGGTACATGTCTGAGATGTACCAAAGGAAAATCTTACAAGGGGACCATTCCCCTCATGTAGCAGGTCCACAGATTTGGAACAACCTGAGGAGTTTGAGATTCATGATCAGGAATCTCATGTATACAGGTGGAAGAAAGCCCTCTCTGGCTTGAAGCAAAACACCCTAGGCGTCGTATGAGAGGATTGATAATTGTCTGATGAAGTTGAGATTCTTTAGGAGTGAATCCGATCCAAACCATTGCTCGAGGGTTGTGGATGATAGACCTCTCATACCAACACCTTCTAAGGACAACCTATTTCTATAAGGTACAGACCCTCTCATTTGCAAAAGTAAGAGGGAGTTAGATTCTGGATTTGGAATGGTGAACAACAAGCCTGCAACTACCTCGACAGAGCTTAACTTTCAGAAGTTATGTGGTAGGGATACCGGACCTGATTTGGAAAATGCCTCTGAGTTTCACAAACTCATTCGCATTGATGTTCTTGGTGAACTTTCGTCTGGACATATGATTTGCAGTTAGTATAATGAGCTCATATATGGTTGAGCCACAGTGGGACGCCTAAATTCAAGAAGAGCATGAAGGTACATGTCTGAGATGTACGGAAGGAAAATCTTACAAGGGGACCATTCCCCTCATATAGTAGGTCCACGGATTTGGAACAACTTGAGGAGTTTGAGATTCATGATCAGGAATCTCATGTATATAGGTGGAAGAAAGCCCTCTCTGGCTTGAAGCAAAACACCGCAGGCGTAGTATGAGAGGATTGATAGCTGTCTGATGAAGTTGAGATTCATTAGGAGTGAATCCGATCCAAACCATTGCTTGAGGGTTGTGGATGATAGACCTCTCATACCAGCACCTTCTGAGGACAACCTATTTATGTAAGGTGCAGACCCTCTCATTTGCAAAAGTAAGAGGGAGTTAGATTCCGAATTTGGAATGGTGAACAGCAAGCCTGCGACTACCTCGACAAAGCTTAACTTTTAGAAGTTATGTGGTAGGGATATCGGACCTGATTTGGGAAATGCCTCTGAGTTTCACAAACTCATTTGCATTGATGTTCTTGGTGAACTTTCGTCCGGACATATGATTTGCAGTTAGTATGATGAGCTCATATATGGTTGTGCCACACTGGATTGGTGCCAAGAATCTTCTGAGATATCTTCGGGGCACAATCTCTCATGGATTGAGATACACTGCCAAAATATGAAGCTGCATGATTATTCGAATGTTGACTGGGCATGCAGTGTGCAGGATCGCAAGAGCACTTCTGAGTGTTGGTTCTCTTTGGATTCTGCTTCAATATCCTGGATGAGCAGGAAGCAGAAGTTGGTTGCTATAAACATCGTTGAGACCAAATACATAGCTACAACTATGATCTCGTGTGAACCTGCTTGGTTGTGGAAGCTCTTCAACGAGTTGTTTGTACACATGATGGATACCACCGTAATCCTCTGTGTCAACCAAGGGAGGGATTCGATTGTTGCGGAATCTTGTATTTTATAATTGCTCCAGTATATAGACATCAGATACTACAGATACTACCTTATCTGGGATATGGTACGTCAATGAGCGAGGAGGCTTCATCGCATTGAGACTGATGTACAAGTCGCAGGCATTCTGTCTAAGCCCCGGGGAAAGGTCAAATTTGTGACTTTCCTGAATGACTTAGAGTCGTTGAGAGACCTTCTTATGAGGGTCCTGCATGATGCATGCATTGAGCTCTGGGAGCTCCGGGGGCCTTGGGGTACTACTTGGAGCAACAAGCGACCATAGGGCGACTCACCCTCCCCTAATGGTGCGCCATATACAGGGTGAATGGCTCAACCTTCCCCTGTGATACCCCGAGGCGACTTAGGGATAGGATGAATGGTTCTCCTATCGAGGCATCCTACCCAAGCACTCTGGGACTCATGGGAAGTACCTGTCATCTGGCCAATGAGAAGGGAAATGGGGTTAGGGACCATAGTAGTACTATTGATGGACGCATTGTTGTATCTACCGTACTCCCTGGATGACCTACATTGATCTAGGATCAATGAAACTAATCTAGGATCAGTATGAGTGGTTTGAGATACTCACTTGTGATATTGATTGGGATCGATAAAACTGACTTCGGGTCAGTAGAGAATGGCATGAGACATTCTCGATCAATTCTTCTTCTTCATGGTTCAGCAAAGCTAAGCAGAGCAGAGCATAGCAGTGCAAGGCGCTGATAGCAGAGATAGTACAATCAGACATATGGATCAGCAGATGGAGTTCTCCCTAGTTGAGAGGGAGTGTTAAAATTGGCAACTAGGGCCAAACTCCATGTGTGTCATCTCATTTATGGCAGCGGATATTTTTCTTGGATCCCTCTCATCGAGAGGTGTAGGATTGATCTAAAGATCATCCAATTGCGATAATTATTCATGGAGTTATGAATTTATTTGTGTTATAAGACAATTCGTCAAGGTCGGCCAGCAAACAAATAAACCCCTCATGTGCTCAATGTTTTAGTATAAAAGGAGATGACTTGAGAGTCATTTAACACACAACTTCTCTCTTGATTTCTCTCCACTTGTCTTGGGTTTTAGTGTGCGAGAAATCTAGGAGGAAGTAGCCCTAATGTAGTCCTAAGGAGGATGATCTAGCTCTCAATGCAGTTATGGAGGAGAGATCTAAATGTTGTCCTAAAGGGATCATGACACCTAGCCGCAGTCAAGGAAGTCTATCTATGTTGTTGTCTAAGAAAGACCCACACACACAATCCCTAACCGTAGTCAAGGAGGGTTAGGTGCCCTAGATAATGAGTGATGACTTAGCCATCCCATATGTTCTCCTAACCAGGCTGTCTAAAGCAGTATGGAAAAAGTCTGCAAAAGATCGGGATTAAATCCTAAAATTGCGATTTTTTCAACAAAACGATTTAATCCTTTGATTTTTTGCACTCTTTCAGAAACGAAAAAATCATGAGTTATTCGTTATATGCCCGATTTTATCAGGAGTCAACCGAAAAAGTTGGCCATCTCTGCTGAATGTGGGATATGATAGTGGTGTTTAAGGGCTATCATATAGTGATTTGATAAGAAAAATTACTACGAGTTGCCACTACTATTAGAGCTATTATACAATGAATTTGACAAGGCAATTTTGTTGTGAGGACGTTGAACAATAAGGGTTTTGGACAACTAGTATTCAACGTCTTGGAAGGGCAAAACCATTGTGACTTGATGATATACTTTGATGTTGATTGTATAGTGATTTGGTGGTCAAATCCACTTGAGAAGTAGATCTGGTTAGGGCTGAGCATATTGTGTATTTTGGAGCAGCAAATACTGAGTGAGCAATTGATGGAAAATGAGGCAAAGGACCTGTCAGGTGTCAAGGACAAAAAATGCAGAAAGGGTTGATCTAGATGGGCTACTTCAACAAGTTATGCGTTTGTTCTTGTCTATTTCTCATTGGTTAGATTGCAGATCTGATGTTGCAAACTACAAGCCCTAATGGATTGTGGATACTCTAGATGTTAAAAAAATAAAAATAAATGAATTTTTTGTGTTTTCTTAATTTTTCCGACTTTTTCAAAAAACTCCCGACTTTAACGAGTTTTTCAACTTTTGGACCCTTGCCGATTTAATCCCAACTTCGACTTTTTCCACATTGGTCTAAAGCCTACCGCAATCAGATTAAGAAGGCCGAGGAGATTCTGGACAGCGTGATATTAAGGAGGTCGAGCAATGGATGTATTTGAGGACTGTTCTCTCGTGTGACAGGCCAAGTAAAGGGATAACTAGGCTACAGCTAATGCAACATTCCAACGAGGGTTTCAAGGACTGTCTCAAGGCCACTTCAGGTAACCAAATTATTGGAAGGAGGGCTGTGAAGCTTTGCTAGAGGGCCGAGGCTAGAAGAGACTGTTTAGAGGTGGGCAACCCCTTAACCAGGTCGTTGCAAATCTATGGAAGCTTTTGCTATGAGGGCAAGCCGTGGACCTTGTAAGGACTAGAACTGCCCAGGATTATTGTGAAGGGTCACATCCCCACAAGGAAGGGCAACTGCATCACCTTGGAGCAAATCTGGGTGGAAAAGAACGTTGGCAAAGGGGCTATGATATGCCCTAACCAAGCCTAGTTTGCAGCAAACTAATCAGACCTCAAAACAGAATTAAGGTATGTTGTCTATGACACTTCTTGTAGGTGTTGGATACTAGATGAGGATTAATTTGGACCAAATTGTTGGGTAGTCAATGGATGTCAAATTGATGGTTGTTCATAATGGTATGATACACGGGATAACAGCAACAGCAAGGGTGCCTGTTGGATCAAGGTAAATGGGATAGCTAGGCAATAGAGCTTGGTGCAGCAAACTATCTTAGAAGCAGTTGTCACTAATAGTGGGACAACAATGCTAGTAGCCATGACAACATGATAGCAGTGATGTTACAATCATGGCTTGGTTCAGTAGTGCTAAACACTGGAACAACATGTGTGACAGCAAGGTACAACAGTGTTAAACATTGGGATAAGCAATGTGACAGTGTGGTGCAGCAATGGCACATGAGACAACAAGCACATGATGTAGTACAGTGATGGGTACAGTCATGATTAGTGAAGCATGATGAGATGCAGCATAGTGATGATGGGTGCAACATGGTGCAACACGGTGAGGTGCAACATGATGACGAGGTGTAGCACAACGATAGATGGAGTCATCTTGGACAATCAATTGATTTCCTGTATCATCTTCTTAGAGATGATCTATGCTCTTATCTAGATAAGTCAAAGTGTTGACTTCTGTTGTAAATGTACTATCTCTTTCTCTCTCTCTCTACTGAACTATTGAAGAACATATAAGAAGAATTGATCAAGGGTTTCCCCACATTGGGGTTTTTCCCTGGCTAGCACCACATCTTGTGTCCTCTTGTCTTGGCTTGTCTTCTGCGATTTATGTTTATGTTCTATCTGTAGTTTACTTTAATGCTGTTGTGATTGCTAATCTGGAAAAGATATTGAGCTAACTGTGAAAATTGAAATAAATTTCTCTAAGCATAGGACATACTTAAAATTAACACATCATACCAACCAACATTGTCACACAACAAGGCCTTGACTAACAACTCTATCTTTCCACAAGATCAAAGCACAATGCTAGAGAGACACATGACTGATAGACACCATCATCATTGTCTCTCAAGGCACATACCCCACCTGGGTGTTCAAAGGTTATGTCCTTTTAGGACAATTCCTATCTTGGAATAACACATCCTCAAGGAATTTCCTCTTCAACTACTCTTGCCTATTGGATGCCCTACTACATCCTCAAAGAGTAGCGGAATCAATCTGAGATGCTTACCCAATCCTCCATTCTTTCTTCATAACACGAAGACAAGAATGACGTGTCTATCTCTACCTCTCAACTAGGGAGGATATACTCATTCCTATAAAAGGAATACACTCAAACTCCCTCTTAACCAGGGACTTGCCCAAGCTCCCTCTCAACTAGGGACTTGTTTCCAACAACATCTATCTACTCTCTGGTGGAGATCATGGTACTAACAGTTGCTTGTAGGGCTCCTCTTTCAACATTATGTCATGAATTTTATCTTTTTCGTCATGGAGCCTTCTTCATCATAACTTCTTCGCAGGGCATCAACGATCTTCTACATCACTTTCTTTCAACGAACCATAGGGTTGAACTAGTAGTCATGTCATCCTTCTCTTCATCGGAAAGTGATCTTCTAGTCCACATCTGGCTTTCCATCATACAACCACTTTTTCCAAGTCATGATTCTTTCACCCATTCTCATGAGTACTAGTTGTAGATAACTTCTACAACTCTCTTTCGGTAGCCCTGTTTCAACCCAAGTAGATGTTTTCAAACATCAAAATGAACATCAAATCAAAATTACCATTTATGATGGCCTTTTATCATGAAAACAACTTCTTGCAACATCAACATCTTGCACTTGTATGACCCCATCTCCAAGACATTCAATATCAAGAGTCTTTTTCCTTTTTACAATTTATCAGGGTCTTCATAACTTCTCCGTGGAGATGTCATATCTAATTCTTCTAGTTATTGGATGTTGATCACTTATCTTACGTGACAATAGTTGCATCTTTCACGAACACTTTTCTTTTCTTCACATATTGTTTTCCTCAAGATCTTCTTTACATGGTTCTTTCAACATAGGAACCATGATTGTCAACCATCTCATACCATATGAGGTCATATTATGTTGATTTCATCTTATCAATATGTAAAAGAGTTCAAGGCACATTGTCTACATGCCTTCATGAATCATTCTAATGGAAGAGATCCTTCTTCTTCGATTATGCACACAGGATAGAGCAATTCAACCAAGCTATCTGCAACTATATGATAACATGACTCTATCAAAACATATACATATCTTTTCCTTCTTTTGGTCATCTAGACTTCCTTCTAGCAACTTCCTTTCCTTGCTTGAAAATTAAAGTGCTTCAACCAACTCAACATGCTACATCTTCGTCATCATATCTTACCAATGGATCCCACACAAGGTGGACAATAGACTATTAGCGAGACACTTGCATCTTTCAAGTAGAGGTGAACCTTCTTAAAAAGATTCTAGTGAAGGATTTAGAGATCCCTATTCTGCAAATGCTCCTTTCCAATGATGATGATGTATGATGATTTTTTTATCTTCTATCATGCTAGATGACTTTCATTCAACCATATATACTGCTACTTTGGTTGTCCTTATATGCTTCTACTTTAGCTATCCTTCCAAGCTTATGACAATGTCATCTCTATTTCAACTCTAATTTGTAATATTCCCAATTGGAATTTAACAACTAATACCAAGCAATGGACTAGGAATAATAAATAAAATGGAACTCATACACAATAATTAAAACATGAAAATGTCCAACAACGCAATCTAATCCATTTTATTAATTTTCTGATAAAAGAGTATATAAAATGAACTGAAATTTTGGAACATGGGCTTACTATGCACGCTATGCAAACCCGATGTAGTACAACTCCGATTTGGAAGAAACACTGGCCCAAACTGGTACTGCGCACTACCCAGAAAATTACTACTACTGATGTTGGAATGGAACTGAAGATTTTGCCCTCAAGAATGCTCGGATCACCCTTGAATTGCAGCCATAGACTCCCCTCCAAAACCCCATAAATACCCAGAAAGGGTTTGGCCCAACTCCAAACCAAAATTGAGCCCACCAAGTGATGCAGATTCCCCATCTAACTAGCAATTCGCCCTATTATAAGAATGAGGATTTCAGGCCCGAATATTGCCCGAAAAATTCTATAAAATTAGTTGGAGACTCCTCTCAATAAACCCACAAAAACCCATACAGGGTTTGGGCTGAATCCAACGTGCCCTAGTGACCCCAGGAAACGTGTATGGTTCTAACTTGCTGGAAAAACGCCCTGTTGGAATAATTTTGTTGTAGAAAGCTAATCAATTACTGGAAAAATATCCTCCAACCCCTACAAATCGCTCCTCCAAGCCTCTTTATTTCTCCTTACCTCGAACTTCCCAAATCTCGCTGTCAAAATGTCTCCACAGTAGTTGTCCAGAAACCCCTGAAATAGATAAATTCAGCCCTCCAAAATGCACCTCTCAGCCTTGCAAATCACCAAGGAAAAACTTGCACTCCCTATGGATAAATCTCTACAAATTCCCCAGCCAAAACTCCATTGTTTGCTAGCTTCTCTCAGCCCCTTCGAATTTCCTTCTGCGCCCTAAGAGAAGCATGCTCCAACTGGAAATGGTATGCAATGTAGCTCCTAGAGAAGCCCTGAGATGGACTCATTCTTACTCCCCTATGGTGACACTCAAAGTTCACTGAAGGTAGCAGTGGAATTTCTGCTCGGAAATCCCTTGTGTTGAACAGCACGGTTGTCTTGGCTAAGCAACTAAAGAGAACTAATGTTGAAATTGTAAAATAACTAAAAATAATCTATAAAATGAGCCCATCCTCCTTTTATAATCTCTCCTCATGCCTCTAGACTCCATTTTTAATATTATTTTATTGGTGGGGGCCATTTTCCACTATGTCACTTTTGCCACCATTTCACAAAACAATAATTTGCTGCTATTCTTTGATAAAATAATACTAGCCACCTTTCTCCAATAACATTTCCCCCTTTTTAATTAATATTACTAGAAGTGGGCAAAATTCCTTAGTGACTCCCATGCTCACAAAATTGGGAATATTACAGTCCTCCCTGCCAAAAATTGCTTGTCCTCAAGCAATGCTCAAACAAGTGCTCTCTCTCTCTCTGCTGCTGACCAAACTGTCATTGCAAACAATATCGGGGTCCCAAATGTGCCACTGAGTGACCCTGAATCCTTGCACCATCCTGTCATAAATGAATCCCTCGATACCAAGGTCCCATGCTAATCTCAAAAAGATGCCACCATGTCAACGTTGCACCACTCTGATTACAACTGACTGCCCATCATGCACATATTGTATCCTCTTGTCTTGGAACCCAGTGGTGAAACACTGACAAATGCCAAATACTTCTCACCCAGGCACCTCCATGATGCTAAAGCCTACCCATCCAAAGTTAACCCTGAACCTGTGTAGCAACAAGGAAAGCCTACCTCGGCATATGATGAAGGCCTTCGCGGACCCCCATGTGTCAACCCAAGTGTAAACTAGATCACTCTCTGCCATGAATCCACTCATCATGAGACAAAGTGACCTATCAACCAACTGAATCCTTGGATCCCATAGCCAGACCACTTGCGACATAGCTCTGAAAATTGTTGGAATCCATCTGTGTCTTGTCTCTAGTCCCTACATGCAATCAATATATATGCTCCACATATCATGAACTAATCTAATACATGTTACACTGCCCTATGCCTGCCACTACGTAGTATTGATGACCACTGGAAACCACATGTGCCAAATAGATACCCCCTGAATGCAGCAAATAGATGGTTTTCTGATATTCGCAATCAATTCAATGTTTGTGGATCCATCCTACTCCTTCCAACCATCACCATTAAGTCTGCCATCCACCCTCTCGATAATGTGCCAGTACAATGTCTGGAGCCCGGACACCCACTGGAAAACTGCCTCAATCATACATGGTATCCTCTGCTCATGCACGATCTCGACATGCTTTGTGGAAAGAGTGGCACATGTCTCCCCCATGACCGGCTACCCAGGTGTCGGTTTAGTGATGAACGATATTCCACCCTTGCAAAATATCGCCTCATCTCCCAACTTGTCACTATCAACTCACCCACCAACCCTGCTCCTCCACTATAGGATATCTATCATGCCCCTGAGGCACTGAATCTCATAGCATTGTCTCAAGAAAATCCCCCAAGTCCTACTATCCACACTATAGGTCTAGATCAAACACATCAAGGATCCCCTCAACTACACGTGGTGGCAATGAGTGAACGATGTGTGGATTCCAATGGGTATGATCAAGAACCCATGTGGACGCTCCCGACCCATCCTGTGACTGATCCATTCTCCCAACCTAGGTATGTCCACCCCAATGACATGCCTGACATCCTCGTCAAGGAATCTCCCTGCTAGTAGAACTCCTTCTATCTGCAATGCAACCCCGCACACTACTGCATATCACCATGTATCCTCGTGTCTCCTGGCATACAAATGCACCCAAACACACATCTCTATGCACTATCAGACCTCACTACATGTTGCTACATCATCTCGACTCAACTGGTATCCCTCCTGTATCAATGTGTCTGTCACTCTATGAGGGAATGCACTAAGATGTGAACCGCTCCTCCTACACCACGATGTAATCCTGCACACCACTGCACACCTTCGTGCTCCTCCGCATACTGTTGTGCACCACTGCATACCCCTATACACGCCTAGCTATCAAGGTCTAAGACTGATTCCATAGGCATCATTCCGCATCATCTCAGGGTCGCCATCTCTAATACCACTCTGCTAGCAAGCCCTCCACGTTGTGAGCTATATTTCCTCATCTGCCCAGATAGACCTAAGCGACCTAACTCCTCATATGCTAACATGAATAACACTATTGAGCCTATCCTCAGTAGCTCTTATCTCCAATATACCAATGAAAGAGCACCATCTCCATACAATACCCTATCTGGTGGCCTGCCGATGCCACCTCCTCCTACCAACTCTTGCCAGAGCAGGCTAATCATCCTACAATCCCATGTACGCCCAACATGCCATGACAACTCATGAAATTTTCCTTCTCCCCTACCAATCCATCCTTTCACTAGTGTTGTCAGGAACTCTACAGGGGATATGAAACGATGTGTGCGCCCAACCACTGAGTCCATCATGCAGCTACTACCATCACCTATCGACCCCATGATGTGATGGAAAATCCCCCATGGATCCCAACAACAGTTTGGCCCTCTAGCCCCTCTGGTAATCCATAGCCTCTGCTGAACTATGGCCATGGATGCATCTAACCTCCTAACCAGCTCCACAGGACCAATTCAATATCTCTCGCCATCCAACCCTGAGAGAGGGCCTTAATGCATAAAAAACCATACACGAAACCAGTCGCCCATCCTCCGAATGTTGCTCCCTATGTAGCTCATGTTGCCTCATCACATTGACCTGGTTGGTACATAAAATTTGTCAAAGTAATTTTGCATCTCCCTCTCCGTTGTGTAGAGGTAGCCTAGCAATGTTGCAAGTCCCATCTATATGAGCCTGAAGAGAGCTATTGTCTGGAAGTATTGTGGCTCTGGTGATGGTCTAAACATCTGTATACTCTATATCGGTGGTTGGCTCAAAGGATGACTGCTCGTTCTCCCCCACCATAGGCTCATCATGAGTCACAACCCGCCCCTCCATGACTAACTCACATCCCTGTGTGTGTTCTCCATGTTGTTGTAGCTGGTTCCTATCTGGGAACTCAGTCAAGGCTCTGGGGACCTTTGTGTCTCGTAGCACCTCAGCTAGGAACAACACCTCATCAACAAATGGCTATATGGGTGTATGCTCTACTCTCTCCATCAAGGTGTCAATTGGTGCTCTCAAAGAGGTCTCCAACAATGATGACTCTTGCCCCACACTGGGTATGTCAATGTGCCCCTCACCATCCTACATGTCCTCATGCTCAACCTCCTCCTTAGGCTCCTGACATCTAAAGCACGATCTCCACCAGCGGAAACGCCCCTTGGTCTCACTCTTTAACTGCCCTCCTCTACAGGATGATCTCGTCCTTGACCCATGCTTCTCCTCTGGCTCATCCAAAAAATGAGGCATGGTAGGACAACCAAATTAGCCATACGTATGGGTGTTGTATTCTTGGGCTATGCACGCATGCACATGGCTTCGTTGTTGGGTATGACTCAACGTCCCCACCATTTGTTGCATCCTCTCTAGGACCTATTGGTTTTTCCTCCTCAATTGTTGGTTCTGCCTCATCAACTCCTCCACAATCCACTGTGTCCTATCTACTCTTCCTTTTCTGTGTCATCGGAGTGCCCATAAATTCACCAATCACTATGCATGCATGGCCAAAACATCCACGACCCTGCTAGCTCCCCCACAACTCGCCAAGATCGTGCTCTGATACCACAGTAATATTCCTAATTGGAATTTAACAGCTAATACCAGGCAATGGACTAGGAACAATAAATAAACTGGAACTCATACACAATAATTAAAACACCAAAATGTCCAACAACACAATCTGAGCCATTTTATTAATTTTATGAGAAAAGAGTATATAAAATGAGCTGAAATTTTGGAACCTGGGCTTGCTATGCAAGCTATGCAAACCCCATATAGTACAACTCTGATTTGGAGAAAATACTGGCCCAAACTGGCACCGAGCACTACCCAGAAAATTACTACTACTGCTGCTGGACTGGGACTGAAGATTCTGCCCTCAAGAATGCTCGGATCACCCTAAAATTGCAACCACAAACTCCCCTCCAAAACCCCAGTAATATCTAGAAAGGGCTTGGCCCAACTCCAAGCCAAAACTGAGCCCACCAAGTGATGCAGATTCCCCAGCTAACTAGCAATTCGCCCTACTATAAGAATGAGGATTTCAGGCCCGAATATTGCCCAAAAAATTCTATTAAATTAGCTAGAGACTCCTCTCAAGAAACCCACAAAAGCCATAAAGGGTTTGGGCTGAAACCAACGTGCCCTGGTGACCCCAAGAAATGTGTATGGTTCTAACTAGCTGGAAAAACACCCATAGAAATAATTATGTTGTAGAAGGCCAATCAATTACTAGAAAAATCTCCTCCAACCCCCGCAAATCACTCCTCCAAGCCTCTTTATTTCTCTTTAGCCCAAACTCCCCAAATCTCCCTATCAAAATGTTTGCGCAATAGTAGTCCAGAAACCCCTGAAATAGATAAATTCAGCCCTCCAAAATGCACCTCTCAACCCTGCAAATCACCAAGGAAATACTTCCTCTCCCTATGAGTTAAAATTGGCAACTAGGGCCAAACTCCATGTGGGTCATATTATTTATGGCAGTTGATATTTTTATTGGATCCCTCTCATTGAGAGGTGTAGGATTGATCTAAAGATCATCTGATTCCGATAAGTATTTATGAAGTTATGAATTTATTTATGTTATGGACAAATTGTTAAGTCGACCAGCAACTTATGTAGGCTTAGAAGCCCAATAGTCATGTCTATTCAACCTCTACGTTTTAGTATAAATAGAAGAGGACTTCAAGTCATTTCTACACACTTGGATCTCTTCCTCTCTCTACTTGTCTTTGGGTTTTAGTAGGAGGAGAGATCCGAAGGAAAAGCCGAAAAAGTTGGAACTGCCGGAAAAGTCAGAAAAGCTGGAACTACCGGAACTGCCGGAAAAGCTGGAAAAGCCGGAACTGTCGGAAAAGTCGGAAACGCCGAAAAAGCTGGAAATACCGGAAAAGCCGGAAATGCCGGAACTGCCAGAAAAGCCAAAACTGTCGGAAAAGCCGGAACTACCGGGAACTGCCGAAACAGCCAGAGCATATATCTCCGAAAGAAGGTAGCATGATGTATGAGATCATGGGCAGCGTAATGATGCATGATGATATGAGCATGGGCAACATAATGATGAAAGAGATCATGAGCATGGGCAACTTGATGATGAATAAGACCATGGAAGATGCAGCATGATGAGCAACATGAAGATGAGGGCAACTCAGTTATCAAGGTTCAACACATGTGATAGTACAGCAAGGTGTCACACGATAATGTGCAACAAATAGACGAGATGCAGCACTATGATAGGTGAACAAGTCACCTTAGAGAATCAGTTGAAGCAATATGTCTTTAACCAATCTCATGCCAATATCAAAAGTCAAAGTAATTGACTTCTATTGTAAATGTACTATCTCTCTCACTTTCTCTGCTGAACTTTGAAGAACATAAAAGAAGAAATGATCAAGGGTTTCCCCACATTGGGGTTTGTCCCTGGCTAGCGCCACATCTTGTGTCCTCTTGTCTTGGCTTGTCTTCTGCGATTTATATTTATGTTCTATCTGCAGTTTACTTTATGCTAATGAGGAAAAGAAATTGAAATAAATTGCTCTAGCATAGAACATACCTATAACATGGTATCAGAGCTGAGGTGAAGACAATGCCCAAGCAAGAGCGAAAGAGAAATCGCCAAAGACAATAGAGACAAAACAAAAGGATCAATGAGTTCCACATCTCTCTTCTAAGTTCGTTGAGGGTGAAGTGGAAGCACAGAATATTATCAGAATGGCACAGCAGAAGATCACTTCATTGGGAAGTTCAAATCTAAGGGTGGAAGGAAAGGCAAATGCCTTGGTTGCAATAAGTTCGGCCATCATGCAAAGAAGTGTCCGAATAGCAGAGACACATCTCTTGATGAAGATAACAATCATTCCAGGGACATCTTCAATGATCAAAGGAATGATAAGTAATGCAGGTCATCAAGGAAATGGTTGACTCTTCAAAGAAAGCAAGGAACCCCAAAATCTCTCTTATGTACCTAATTGCAAGAAGAACCTAGTATCCATCTCGGAAATCGAATTTTAAGGTTTCAGGGTGGCACTCATCGATGGAAAGGTATGTGTTTGAAAATAGATTTTTCAAAGATGTTTTCGAGTTCAGGGTTGTATCAAGTCCACTAGGGACCATATTCATTGACTCAGCACCGGAGGTCTATGAGTCAGATGGTGACCAAGATGCCTGAATTCAAAAAGAGCATGAAGGTACATGTCTGAGATGTACCGAAGGAAAATCTTACAAGGGGACCAATCCCCTCATGTAGCAAGTCCACAGGTTTGGAACAACCCGTGGAGTTTGAGATTCATGAACAGGAATCTCATGTATACAGGTGGAAGAAAGACCTCTATGGCTTGAAGCAAAACACCCCAGGCATAGTATGAGAGGATTGATGGCTGTTTGATGAAGTTGAGATTCACTAGGCGTGAAACCGATCCAAACCATTACCCAAAGGTTGTGGATGATAGACCTCTCATACTGGCACCTCATAAGGATGATCTATTTCTGACAGGTGCAAACCCTCTCATTTGCAAAAGAGGGAGTTGGATTCCGAATGTGGAATGATAAACTGCAAGCCTGTGACTACCTCGAGGATATTAACTTTCAAAAGTTATATGGTAGTGATGTCAGACCAGATTTGGGAAATGCCTCTGAGTTTCATAAACTCAATCACGTTGATGTTCTTGGTGAACTTCGGACATATGTTTTGCAGTTAGCATGGTGAGCTCATATTTGGTTGAGCCTCACTGGATTGGTGCCAAGAATCCTCTAAGATATCTTCGGGGCACAATCTCTCATGGATTGAGATACACTGCCAAAAATATGAAAACTGCATGATTATTCAAATGTTGACTGGGCAGGCAGTGTGGAGGATCACTAGAGCACTTCTCAATGCTAATTCTCTTTGGATTCTGCTTCGATATCATGGATGAGCAGGAAGTAGAAATCGGTTGGTATAAGTACCGCCAAGACCGGATACATAACTACAAGTATGACCTTGTATGAAGTTGCCTGGTTGTGGAAACTCTTCAATGAGTACACATGATGAATACCACTGTGATTCTCTGTGACAACCAGAGGTGGGATTCGATTATTGAGGAATCTTGTATTTAATGATTGCTCCAGTAGAAAGACATCAAATACTGCCTTATCTGGGATATGGTAAGTCGATGAGCAAGGAGGCTCCATCACACTGAGATGATGTACAGGTCGCTACACTTTGTCAGAGCCCTAGGGAAAGATCAAATTTGTGATTTTCCCGAACGACTTGGAGTCATCGAGAGACCCTTGTAAAAGGGTCCTGCATGTTGCATACATTGAGGCTCTGGGAGCTCTGGGGGCTTGCGGTTCTTACTGGAGCAACATACGACCATAGGGTGACTCACCCTCCCCTGGTGGTGCGCACTGGGACAAGATGATTCGCTCTCTTATGGGACAAGATGATTCGCTTCGCTCTCCTATGGACAAGATGATTCGCTCTCTTGTGAGACAGGTTGATTCGCTCTCCTGTGGACAGGATGATTCGCTCTCCTGTCGACAAGATGATTCGCTCTCTTGTGGGACAAAATGATTCGCTCTCTTATGGGACAGGACGATTCACTTTCTTGCAAATAAGATGATTCGCTCTCCTGTGAACAAGATGATTCGCTCTCTTGTGGGACAAGATGATTCGCTCTCTTGTGGGACAGGATGATTCGCTCTCTTATGGGACAAGATGATTCGCTCTCCTGTCGACAGGATGATTCGCTCTCCTATGGACAGGATGATTCGCTCTCCTGTGGACAAGATGATTCGCTCTCTTGTGGACAAGATGATTCGCTCTCTTGTGGGACAAAATGATTCGCTCTCTTGTGGCAGGATGATTCGCTCTCCTGTGGACAAGATGATTCGCTCTCTTGTGGGACAAAATGATTCGCTCTCTTGTGGGACAGGACGATTCACTTTCTTGCAGATAGGATGATTCGCTCCCCTGTGAACAAGATGGTTCGCTCTCTTGTGGGACAAGATGATTCGCTCTCTTGTGGGACAGGATGATTCGCTCTCTTGTGTAGCAGGATGATTAATTCTCCTGTGAGGTTTGGATGATGTGTTCTCCATGAAGATTGTGTAGCAGGATGATTAATCCTCCTGTGAGGTCTGGATGATGTGTTCTCCATAACGATTGTGTAGCAGGATGATTAGTTCTCCTGTGAGGTCTGGATGATGTGTTCTCCATGACGATTATGTAGCAGGATGATTAGTTCTCCTGTGAGGCTTGGATGATGTGTTCTCCATGGCGATTGTGTAGCAAGATGATTAGTTCTCCTATGAGGAACAGGATTGATTAAGTTCTCCCTATCGAGGCATCCTGCCATGCAGTTTGGGACTCATGGGAAGCAACCTCTCATCTGATCAATGAGCAGGGAAATGAGGATAGGGACCATAGTAGTACGATGGATGGCATCGTTGTATCTACCGTACTCCCTATGCTAGGATGACCTTCATTGATCTGGGATCAATGATACTGGTCTGGGACCAGTGGTAGGAGTTGTACCCACTATGACACTGACTTCGAGTCGGTTGAGACTGGTCTGGGACCAGTGGTGCATACTCTGAGACTTACCTTTGGTCAATGCAGTACTGGTCTGGGACCAATGAGAGTGGTACATACTATGACGCTGACTTTGGGTCGATTGAGACTGGTCTGGGACCAGTGGTACACTCTTTGAGACTGTGATACTGATCTGGAACCAATGAAGGAGTTGTATCCACTATGACGCTAACTTTGGGTCGGTTGAGACTAGTCTGGGACCAGTGGTACACTCTCTGAGACTGACCTCTGGTTAGTACAGTACTGGTCTGGGACCAGTGAGAGTGGTACATACTATGACACTGACTTCGAGTCGGTTGAGACTGGTCTGGGAGCAGTGGTACACTCTGAGACTGCGACACTAGTCTGGGACTAGTGGTAGGAGTTGTACCCACTATGATGTTGACTTCGAGTCGGTTAAGACTGGTCTGGGACCAATGGTACATACTCTGAGACTGACCTCTAGTCAGTGTAGTACTGGTCTGGGACCAGTGAGAGTGGTACATACTATGACGCTAACTTCGGGTCGGTTGAGACTAGTCTGGGACCAGTGGTACACTCTTTGAGACTGCGACACTGATCTGGGACCAGTGGTAGGAGTTGTACCCACTATGACGCTAACTTCGAGTCGGTTGAGACTGGTCTGGGACCACTAGTACACTCTCTGAGACTGCGATACTAGTCTCCAGTGGTAGGAGTGGTACCTACTATGACGCTGACTTCGGGTCGGTTGAGACTGGTCTGGGACCAGTGGTACGCACTCTGAGACTGACTTTGAGTCAATGGACAATGATACTGGTTTGGGACCAGTGGTAGGAGTTGTACTCACTAAGACGCTGACTTCGGGTTGGTTGAGACTGGTTTGGGACCAGTGGTACATACTCTGAGACTGACTTTAAGTCACTATGATACATCCTCGATCACTTCTTCTTCATAATTCGGACAAAAGTAGAGCAGAACAAAACAAAGCAGAGCAGAGCAGATCAGAGTAGAGCAGTACAGATTGATACAGGGCAGAACAAGGCAAAGCAAAACAGGCAGAATAGAGCAGAGCAGGGCAAGGGTTAGGCTGTACAGGGTAGTGCATTTGATGGATGAATAGAAGCGACCGACAAACAGATTGCAGATGAAGTTCTCCTTAGTTGAGAGGGAGTGTTAAAATTGGCAACTAGGGCCAAACTTCATTTGGGTCATCTTATTCATGGCTAATAACATTTTTATTAGATTCCTCTCGTCAAGAGGTGTAGGATTGATCTAAAGATAATCCGATTCTGATAAGTATTCATGGAGATATGAATTTATTTTGATTATGGAATTATTATCAAGCCGACCTACAACTTATGTAGGCTCAAGAAGCCCAAACATCGTGTCTATTCAACCTCTACGTTTTAGTATAAATAGAAGAGGACTTCAATTCATTTCTACACACACTTGGATCTCTTCCTCTCTCTACCTATCTTTGGGTTTTAGTAGGAGGACAGATCCTAAGTTGAAGCCGATGATGCCGGTGATGTCGGTGAAGCCAATGATGCGATGATGATGATGGCGGTGATGCCGATGATGATAATGACGGTTGATGTCGATGATACTGATGCCACTGATGTGATGATGCTAATGTCGTTGATCTAGGGTTTGTTGCTGCTGATGTAAATCATATTTATGTACTATTTCTCTCTGCTGAATTATTAAACATAAAAGAAGATTTGATCAAAGGGCTTCCCCATATTAGGGTTTGTCCCTAGCTAGCTGCCACATCTTGCGTCTCTTGTCTTGGCTTGTTTTCTGTTGATCGTTTAATGTTCTATCTGCACTTACGTACATGTGATTGCTAATCTGTGGATAATAATAAGAAAGATAAGTAAACTGCTCTAAGAATAGAACATACCATAAAATTAATAGTTGTACTGGTAACTAAGCAAGCCTCTGTGAAGCTTGTGTTGATGCTCACTGAAGAGGTTGGCTAGAAGTCGATTGTGGTTGTGGACTTAATTGTGGAGGAAGTTGATATGATTGTTGAGGTTGATATTGAGGATATTGAGGAAATGTTGGATAATATTGTTGGATATACTGAGGATTATTTGGCATTCCCATATATGCCCCTCACCAACCTTGTTTCCAAGGTTGATTTGGGATTTGAGGTGGCCATGGTTGCTAAGGTAAGGGTGTATTTCAACTAATCTATGGATATGGTTGATAAGCATGAAACTGTTAAGCAAGATCTTGAATAGTACCTGGTTGTCGAACTTGCCAAGGTCTTCTTGGTGCTACAAAACAAAGATGTTCCAAGGCAAATCTGGTTGTCAAGCTTGCCAAGGTCTTCTTGGTGCTACAAAACAAAGTTATTCCAAGGCTTTCATTTGCTCCATTACCCTCTTGATAGATTGCTTTAAGTCCACGTAGGGATGGGCAATCCTCTATCGCATGCTTTTTTGCACAAATGACTCAAATTTTGATGTTACCTAAAGGACACTCTTTCAAAGGATGTTTTTGTACATCAAGGGCAAAATATTGATAATATTACATTTTTTGTCTTTTGTTTGTTTTGAATTTTTAACATAGCAATTTGTTCACTTAAATTTTCAAGAATATCAATTTTAAAATTTTCTAACAAGTGGCCAAGTTCAGCTCTACTTACCGGACCAAATGGTGATTTACTTACTCTAGCCATTGTTGGATCTCGAGGCCCCTTACCATATTTAGCTCTTCCTCATAATATATGCTTTCATAATTCACAAACTTCTTGAAAAGTAAGTTGTGCTACATCTTCTTTACCCATTAAATTCAAGAGATCAATCCATTCATCTCTAATTCCTCAGAGTAAAAGAGTTTTGGGAGTGTCAATTCCTAATTTCTGTTGCTTTCCTCTCTTGATATTGTTGATAACATCACCGACATTGCCAAAAAACCACGATTTTTTTGGCCCCAAAAAATCATGATTTTTTCCTTTGGCAATTTTTTCCGATTTTTGCCAATATTTCAGATTTCGATAAAATGAATATATTTTGTATTTTTTAATGTTTGTCACACTTAGCTGAATTTTGCCAATTTTTTCGCCAATGTTTCCGAGAAAATGTTTTATGGACCTTCGCCGATTTTTTGCCAATGCCAATTTTTTCAACACTGGTTCTCTCTCTGTTTTTATATATATGTATGTATAACATTGAATGCCACCCAGCATGGCCTCCAGATTTGGTAAAGGGAGAGATCCTTTAAGATACATTATCTAGGCTTAATTTGTTAACTGTAGCCTCCAGCTTGGCTGGAAACCATGTTTGATACATGCCTATAATGGAAGTTTCAACTCACACTATAGCCCACACACAAGAAGACAAATAAATCATAAACCACTCTTACACATACTTGTGTGAAAGCTAACACATAATCCTCATAAGAGAGACACCGTAAAAAAAATATAATAAAATCTAGAAAATACCTTTCCAAAGGACATGGCAAGCTCCCCCAATTGCTTCCATTTTGATTCGCTTTGAGATTCTATTGCTATTTCCTGCATATCATAGAAATTATAAGACAACAGCAACTAACTGGGTAAAGGTGCTCAGTAAATAAATAAGCAATAAACAATTGTGTGCCTGGTTTCCTCCACTAGATGACAGGAAAAACGCATTTGCTTTGGCAATGTCATTGTGTTCACTGGCACAATGCAGATCAACTTTGCAGACAAAAAACAAACAAGGGATGTACGACCATGTCTTAGGAAAAGAAGCGTCAAGACTTGCCGAAGGAGATAGTTCCTTAAAAATCATTAACGCAATGACATATATTGAAACAAAGGAATATATGGATAAATCACCAGTATAATCATTACACCAGAGCTCTTATCCAAATTTACTGCTATCTGTTCACACGCGCAATGAGACCTCATATGCCTGAAATGTCTAGACTCTAAACAATAGACAAAGTGATAACAGAAACTAACCTGTGCAACTTCAAGTCTTCCAAGTTGCACAGCTAAGTCAAATTTGTAATCAGGATCAGTAGCCACTTCAAGAGCTTCCTCCAGCATTCCCCGAGACTCAAGAAAACGAGCCACACTTATACAAAATTCATGGTGCAAGTCAGAAATTTTCAATATAAATTTACAACATAGACAAAATTTCCCGTGGATCAAGTGCAAAGAGCCCCATATAAACATGAAATCTGAAGCCCTAACAATGAACAGTTCAAAAAAAAAAAAAAAAACCCATCATAAAGGATATTTTCTTCACTGCAAAATTTATAGTCTACCTGTTAAGATGCTCCCTTGGAATTGTGGGCAAAATATCATTTGCCCTCTCCAAATCTCCACGCATAACAAGAGTCTTGTACTCTATTAAGCTAAGCAATAATGTATAGCTCATCACGCTGCACAAAATAATAAGACATGAAATATTACTTTTCATCTTCACAACATTAAGGAATAAATTGCCTGAAAAAATACGCTTTAAAGCTATACTCACTCAAATTCCTTGCCAACAAGTTAAATGCATTTCACCATTGAAGGCATGCTTACTTGAATTCTTTGTCAATTAGGTACACTCGACTCTGGCTGGATAGATAGCCTAACAGATACATTGGTCGATCCAAATGACACATGGTAGTTACCTGAAATCATTTCATGCAGCAAACAACTCTATAAATTATGTTCAACAAGAAAAAGAATGTTCAAATATCAAATGATTCAAAATTGTAACAAAACCACATGCAATCAACCCTGATATATGTAGAAACAACGAGTTTCAACCAATGAAGGAAAAATAGTTATAATGAACTAACATAGCAATATCAATAAGATAAAAATTTGCTGATACCTCGCCACCAACACAGTAGTTCAGGCGCCAGGCTGAGTTATTGTAAATAAAACAATCTCCGACCCATAGGCCTGTACGAATTCGTTCACTTATCTCGTACAACAGTTCAAATGCATCCTCCACTCCCTGCTCATCAATCGGTTGACCACTCTCCAGATATGCAGAAACAGCCTCCCTCTGCCAAAAGAATAATTCATTATTTTTGAAGCAAATTTGCAAAAAAGATGAAGGGAAGAGATCCCTGACACATGATAATAATGTTTGTGGAACCAATTAGCAAAATTAAATCTAAGTTATCCTCCAGAAGAGACCAATCCACCGTAAACAACAAAAACCAGGGGGCAGCAACATAAACAAGAAAACTCAGTCTAGGTTCTTACATTGTATTTCAAAATATAGAATGAGTTGTCACTTCTGAGCGCAACAAGATCACCACTGTCTGCCCAGTAGATATTCTGAAACATGAAGTAGAGATAGCAATCAATATGTTGTTAGATATATTTTCTGATTTGTTAAATTATTTCAAAAGCATTCAGCCAAATAGAACTCAAAGAAATGGAGTGCAATGATATTTGTTGAATAAATACACTTACTTTCACTTTAACATCTATTCGCCGAATTACACGGCATTCAGCCCAGTCATAGAAGCAAACAAAATCATTTGACCGTACAGCTAACAAGGCTCCCCCATAAATACCCTCAGCAGAAAATGTTGGCCGAATGCTCTTCCTTTCCTGTAACAGAAACATGCATTCTACAATCTTGTAACACTATGAACAACAAAAACAGAATAATTTACAAATATAAGAGCTGTAAAAAGGATGCAATACACAATAAATGAGAATAAAAGCAAGCAATCGAAGGAGACGTCAAAATGAATGTGATCCAGTGTTAAAAAACAACAAACAGTTGTTAGGAAGATGATGAAAAGGAGGCAAAAATTACCCAGAAGATGTTTCTTAAACTAAATTTGCAAAAGTCCAAATAACTAGATTATATATGATCTACATGGATATCTTTAATATGTCCAAGGACTGTAATTTACTAATTTAACATCAGGTTCACAATTCATATAAATACAAAAAACATAATCAAAATCTTGTGGATAATTCACCTATATTTTTAACAAAAGTTCATCGAAATTTGCTTAGACATGAGAAAAAAAGCTGAGAGAAATTAAATTCAGTAAACCCTAAAAAATGTGCATCTATCTTGGTTCAACTTCAATATCTTGTTCGTTTGACAAACTCCAAACAGGAACAAAGATCAAAAAGATTCACTAAGATAAGTTTTTTGCTTTAAAAAGTGAACTTGACCTTCTATATTTATCCATGTGTCTTAAATATTAAAATAATTATTTATTCCATTAAAAATTTCACAAACACTGTTAGAACTCTTAATCATAGAAAGATATAATTAGCGAGTACTGTGTGGTCCATCTCAATATGATTTTTCCATGAAAATGAAGAATCATGTGATCATCTCCTGCAACAATGTTCAGTTCTGAGTGTTTTTAGCAGATGGTGGAACTATTGATGAAAAGGCATAGAGGTACATTATGTAGAAATTTCACAAATTGGGTAGTTCAGAAATTTCACCTCTTTCCTAGAGATTTCCCTGATCTTAACTCTATGAATTTTCAGCCTTAAGACTGCTATGAAATATAAATAAAACAGCAGCAACAAGGGACAGCATTTCACCTCTTGAGTATTAACAACCCCAGTCCACTAGGCAATTCAAGACAAAAGATACCAATGTGTGCCAATAAAAGTTTCAACCCTTTAGGTAAACCTTATCATGCATAAAACAGATCTGAAAACAATTGATGACAGCTACAAAATACAACGATAACTCTTCCCTATCTTCTTTAGTATATAGGTTAAAATTAAATAAATCACTTAAAATTTCAAAAATTGCAGCCTTCACTTCTGTGGAATCAGCAAGACATAAAAGTGTTAGAAATTACAAAACCATGAAAAATTAGATGGCTGATAATTAAAAATCAAATTAGAGAAGTAATGGACAACTAAAAACCTCATATATATGCATGACAATGAAGTTCATGTACAACCCATAGCCTTGTCCCAAGCATAGTGTTCAAAACCGGCCTTGCTAACCAGTTACCGGTCTAACCGGCTGGTTAGCAGGCCCACCAGTTGAAACCGACCAAAAAACCCGGTCAAGGGGGGCATTTCTCCTTTTTTTGCAAAAAACTGGTCCTAACCGGCCAGTTTAGGATGGAACTGGCCGGTTTGTATCAAACCAGCAAAAGCGACTTTTTGACTGTGTTTTAGGGGTTTTGGAGGGAAACTAAGGGTGCTTTCCCTCCAAAAACACCCTCTCCAAGCCTTTAAGAGGCCCCTCTCCCTCTCATTTGTCTCACACATCTCATTTGGAGTGTTTGTGAGTTTGCTTGGGAGCTTGGAGAGTGTTGAGTTTTTGCTGGAGTAGTGGAACAGCAGAATTTAAGCTAAGTAGTAGTCATCATGCCTTCAAAAGCCAGAGATACTACATGGGCTCATTGTGATATGATTGATAGCAAAATGATCCGCAAATATTGCCAAAAATCCATTCAAGGAGGGGGTATTAACAGGTTCAAGCAACACTTGGCTGGGATAGGAGGCCATGTAAATCCATGTGGAGCACCAAATGAAATAATAGGGCATATTAGGGCAGAATACCTTCAGAAGTTTGAGACTCAAGTCATTGAACCAATAGAGAAGTTTGTGACTGCAAAGTTTGGGAGTTGAGACTCAACCAACTGAGTTTGATCATGATGACTCATGAGAAGTTTCAAGTGATAATGTTGATCACTATTATAGTATTATCATATATGTAGGCTTGAGACTTGTAGTAGGTCACTAGCCCCATAGTTTGTAGGCTTTGTTTTTGCACTTTAGAGGCCATTTAGAGCTTCATTGCTTATGTATTTTGTCGATGATATGTATTGCACTTGGTGCCATTTTAATATATTCACCTTTACATGGTATATAAATGAGCATTCTTTGCATATTTTGTCTCTATTGGCTTGGAATCATGGTTTTAAATCTTTAAAATAGTTTTGTTTCATTAAAAATTAATTATTTATGTATTTTTCTAAAACCGGTTCGTTTAGACCAAACCAGTTCCGGTTAGACCGGTTCCGGTCGGTAAACTGGTTCATTAGGTGGACTGGTCCAGTCACCGGTTCCGGTTTTAAAAACACTGATCCCAAGGCTAGTAGAATCCTCTAGCTATCCAAGACCCTATCTAGAGAAACAATGAAAACTCTAGCTAACACCAAGGAGCTCTGATAAGGTATCATCACATGAGGATGTCCTTCAAAAGGTACAACCTAGTGTTTCGTCTCAAAACCCTAACCTCCAAGTGTCAATGGGATGAGACCCCAACCCTAGTGTTCAAGACGCTGCAAGTGTTGAAATGTGTAACTAGGTTCGGTCTTCATAATGACATATCACATATGTAATCATAATTTTATGTAATTGATGTAAAGAAGAAAAATAAAAGTATTTTTGTTATGCTTGAGACATGGGTTTCATGCTCAAGGAATTTTATTTTTGTAGATAAAGCTCCAATTGAGAGCTTCTAGGGCTTGTCATGTGGTCTACAAGTCAAAAGAATCTTTTCCATGAATGAGAGACCCTTCTTAGGCATGTTACATATTTATTTGAGTCATTATAAGAGTCAAAAGACACTCCAGAACCTTGTCACAAGTGCACAATCAAGTCAGTCCTAAAAAGAAGCATATTGATTTATCAAAAGGATATGTCGTCCTAAGGAAGATGTCAAGTCGGCTCATTTGCATGAAGAGATCACTATATAAAGGACTCGGCCTCACTTGGAGAATCATCCATCAAGCATTTACAAGAAGAAAGAAGTGTGAGAAAGGAAGGAAGATAGAAGCAGCGAAGACAAGGAGAAGAAGATCGAAGGATTTTGTGTTGTTTTTGGGTATCTCCTCCCACACAGTGGAATGGGTTGTGGGCATTAAACAGTGATGTGCAAAACAAACTAAAACCGGAGGGGATACAGGGACCTAAATTTTTCTACACATTGTTTGAAACAAAGACAATATTCAAACTATATTCTTAATAATGTTAATTCCACTACAATTTGGTCTCAAAGTAGAGGTCATCTTGGGAATCACAATACAACAAGTTCATTCCAATTACCTTATAAATGCACAATCCCACAGAAGATCAAATTGGAGTGGTTAGGTCCTTTGACAATTCAACAATTCTGCTCAAAGCTTAAAAGACCATATCATCTTATCTCATCAACCATCACAACTTCAGAGAAACAGAGAATCATGAGAAAGTGTTGACCCATAACAAAAGATGAAATCTATCAATTAACATGCTTTGAGGACGAAGCATTTCAAAAGGGGAAGGCAATGTTATATATATAAAAATAAAATATTATATATATATCACTTAGGATATTAATTATTGAAAATTGCATCACATAAAGACATGACTTTACGTGAAAGCTCATTTGAGGACACTACAAATACCAAGGTCACTTATCATTGTAAAACATATCATATCATTCGATCACATCTTATTATAATTATATATTTTATTATTTTGTACTTCATGGATTTCTGTTTATTGCCTTTCTTATGCTGGACATTTCTTTAGTGAATGAACCGTGTTCATTTCACAAACTGTGGAGAAGAAGGTAGTCATTCTGCCTACAAAAATCAACTCATGCCTGCCATTTAAGTCATCTAAGATCTTTTGCAAAAGACTAGATTTGTTTTGATCCCAAGACTGTCAGCATTATTTTCTTCTAATGTTAATAAGAAGTTGACAATTTATTTTATGTAGATATCATCTTATAAATTTTAGGACTCAATGTAGAAAAAAAAACAACTTTCAATGCTTAAAACAGCAACACTCACAAACTTATTCAAAGGGTTGCACTTACAAGTACAATGTTTTTTATTCCCAAATTGAGATAGTATTTTCTGCATATCAAATAATGAAAATTCGTGTAATAAGCCCTAACGGTTACTTCACATAAGAAAGAAAAACTCAAGGAAAATAATATTGTTTACATCAGAATATATGAGTAATCCTGTAAATAACATCATATATTTGCCTTGCAGCAATATTTGTGGAATTTCAATCGCATTATCTACAATCAATGTTAACAAGATTGGAACCAGAACCAAAATGGTCAACCCTACAAACCAGGCTATAAAAACTCGAGGAAAAAAATATTGTTTACATCAGAATATATATGAGTAATCCTTTAAATCAATGTTGTTAAAAGCGCGAGCGGGATTTAATCGGCGCGGGGAAAAAAATGAAAAAATCGGAAAAATCGGGAAAAAAGCGGAAAAAGCGTTTGGAACAAAAATATTCATTTTTTTTCATTTTTTTTCAATTTTTTCAATATCTAAACCATCTAGAACATAAAATAAATACATTGACACATAAATATGATAAAAAAACTAATATATAAGATGTTTAATATCATTTCTAGCGCTAAAATCACACATAACATTGAATCATGTCCTGAATAGTAAGTCCTGACTCCCGAGTCCCAACTCAGCCTCAAAATATCAACAAAAAATATGATAATGTATCTCATCATGTCATAATGTCATATACAATAAAATGAAAGTCTAATCCTATTGATTTCCTTTGCCCCTCTTGCGAGAAAATGCCACAGCTTTCCCTTTCCTTCTAGATGTAGATGCTGGTGCCCGTGCTGGTGGAGATGGCAGTGGAGTCTGATACGCTCTAGAAGCTGAAGAACTAGAAGTAGGAGCTATAGGAAGTAGACCACGTCCTCTACTGGTGGCAGGGGTAGCCCAGGCAGGTGGTGTCACCTGGAAACATTACAATCTCCCAATCCTGAAATCTTGAAAAACTGATAAGTCTGCTGGATTTTAAATGAAATCTAAAATTCTACTTTCTCCATATGAAATCCAATGAGGCTGGAACCACTCTCAAACATCCTAAGTCATTTCATGGAAATGTTAAAAATTTAAGTAAAAGGATGAAAATGAAGATTAAGGAGAATGTCACTTTTACTTTAAGAATTTAACATTA